>JABSTT010001840.1:0-78767 GCA_013339685.2 Hyalomma asiaticum
GATGATCCTCATGAGCACAAACACTGCACATGAGCATCCAAGGTGCTGATCTGATAGCTTTTTAAATGCGAAGCATTTTGTAGCGAACTTCGGCGAACTTAAGCGTATCTATCTATCCATCCATCCATCCATCTATCTATCCATCCGCCCACGACTTTGCGCTCTCCAGGCCGCTTCATTTATGGGATGTATACGAAAATTGGTACACCACAACGTGACTTCATGACGAACATAAATGACACGTCATATCATGAAAATCATGACGTGCATGTCATGAGTGGCATGATTTACATGCCACGGTCTTGGTGCTCTCCTGGCCATTTCGTTAATGGTATGTATACTAAAATAGGTATGGCACAACATGACTGCAGGACTATCGTAAATGACAGGTCATAACAATAAAATCATGACATGCATGTCATGAGCAGCATGATTTATGTGCCACAGTGTTGGTGCACTTGCGGCCATTTCGTTAACTTGATAAATTGGTATGGCGAGACAACACTGTCTGACGACCATGGGTGACACGTCCTGAAAACATGAGAATTGTGACATGTCATGAGCAGTGTGATTTACATGCCACGCGTTTGGTTAATGGGATGTATACGAAAATTGCTATGGCACAAGACTACTCCATCACTAACGTAAATGAGAGGTCATAACATTACAACCATGAAATGCGTGTCATGAGCGGCATGGTTTACATGCGACAGTATTTGTGGTCTCGTGGCCGTTGCATTAACTCCATGTGTACCAAAATCTGTATAGTGAGACAGCAATGCAGATCCATTTTACGTTCCTTATGCGCGCTTCGCATTTCTTTATTCTGACAGCATGTGAGATCTGCCATTTTTTTCTCTAACAGAACTGTCAATGACATGATCCCAGGTCCCAGTTGCTCAAAGTGACCCAAGCGCAACATTAACATAAGGGAATAGGTCAAGGGTGCACTGATGTGTTACAAACAACCTAATGAAGCCAGACAATGAAGCCAAGGAAAGCATAGGAGAAATTGTAGTTTTTCACTGTGGCGTTGTAATTATGGAATAAATGGAAGGGAATGAGATGAAAAATACACATGCTTCTGGTAAGGACTGAACCTAGAGCAGTCAGGCACATTTGCCCAAAAGTCATAGGTTTGGTCCCCTACCAAAGGCAGGTGCATTTTTTATCCGCTTCAATTCGTTTACGCTTATTCCATAATTACTACACTACAGTGAAAATGCAATTTCTCCTATGCTTTCTTTGGTTTCATTTTGTATTGGCTTCATTAGGCGGAACATGGGACATATGATTCCCACTTTTCTCTGCACAAAAGAGCAAGCCCTGGCTTTCAGACTTGAAATTTCATAATCAACAAGTCGTACACAGTGCAGATAGAATGCTTTCAGCAAGATACCAATTGTTCCCTTATGTCCATCAAATGGCTGACAGGCTTACCTGAAGGGCTCGATAGCCTGCAATAAATGTGGTCACTGTGCATAGCATGTGGTTGTTGAGCCGCTGCTGAGCCATATCCTGAAAACAGAACACAAACTACTGTTACTGATGTTTTGTCACAGAATGCAGTATTACAGGTGCCACTTTAGTACTTTGTATCATGTACCAAGGTAGCAAATTACTGCATATGGAAACTTGCCATAACGTGTGGAGGTTTGCATGGTAGGCTCTCCCTTGTCTTGGATGACAGGTGTTGCTGGTGTCAGTTGCTGTGGAGGTATATCGGGGCTTTCCGCTGGAAAAAAAAATTGAAGGGAACATTCGTCACATACTTCTACAAGTTTACGTAGTGGTGCCTCAAGACAGCTGCCATCTTCTTCATGGTGTGGACAGCTTTTTTGTAACAGCAGTAGGTATGCTGAAACTAAAAAAAAAGGCATTTATTGCAGCGGGCATGATTTCGATAGTGAAACAATGCCCCCCCCCCCCCCCAAACTGCCATGCCTTGTCACACACGTGCACTGGAAAGTAACTAGATTCCTCACTTGGCTTCAGTGGCCTGGTTTCACTGAACTTGACTGAAAGCACATATGATAATTTGAAAATACCTTGGGATGGTTGAGCTCCTTGATAGAACTCTGAAAATAGATGTGTAAGAACTTGTTAGAGGAATGCCTTGCCATATGGGGCAATGTGCAAAAGAGTACTATGCATTATATCCAGTGTGTTGCAGTGCATCCTTACTTGCTAAAACAAAATGTCTGAGTTCTGGATCGCAAACAGGTACTGTTGGCACTGCAGTGGTCTTGGGCCTTTTGCAGATTCGAAGTGATCTCGGCCCTGGCTGTAGGAACATTTCGCGTGAAAAAGTGATCTTCACACAACCTCTTATGGCGCAGTTGTCCTGGTGAAACATCCTTTAACTCAGGGTTGTTGGCATACTCGATCCATGCATCCACTCTGCAGATATTGATAGAGAATTTATTAGCAGAGGGCAGGAGGGTTAGCACCAGCTAGCATGCTGTGGCCTGCTACTCTGCGGCTACGGCAAAAGAAAATAAAGGAGAGATAGGAACAGGAAGAAATCATACATATAAACATTGGGAAAAATGTGCCATGTAAGTGTCCTTTTGAATGCCTCTGTTCAACGTATAGGTGTCTGTCACCGTACTGGTCTAGCAGAGCTGTGTTGACTGTCATATTACCTATCCTTGCCATATTACCTATCCTGCAAGTACCGTCAAACTGTGTTAACCATGCCTTGGCTGCATCCCAGCTGCCTTATGTCACGCCTGCTTTAAGTCACGCCTGCCAGCCCAGTTGCCTCTATCATTGCAATCAGCCCTGCCGCCAGAGAGGTGCCTATATATAAGCACAGTCCACTGCAGGGTCAGCTTTAAAAGAGCGACATTCCCGCACGCTAACCTGCACGTTTGTTGTCTGTGCCATGAAACAGTCCACTAAGCTACTCCTGATCAATAGGCAGGTTCATCACAGAGCAGTGCAGCTCTGCCTGCTACCATATCATCTGTCCCGCACATACACTAGAACTGCATTAAAATACGCCTTGGCCTCCTCCCCGCTGCCTTTTGTCAAGTTGCACTGGTTACCCCAATGTTCCTGTAAATACAATTCCTGCTGAACAAAGTCAGCCCTGCCATCTGGAAAGTGCCCGGAGGTAACAGGGTCGTCCACTTTTAGGGTGAACACGACGCAATGTGGCTCCCTTCTTTGGAACGCCAGTGCTTGAGACGTGGCCACGCATCGAAGCTAATAATGCGCCTGCGCACAGAGACATCTAAGAACCTGTACGCCTGCAGAAGATTAGCTTCGATGCCCAGTCCCATCGCAAACGCTGGCGTTCCAAAAAAGGGAGCCATGCTGCGTTGTGTTCACCCTAAAAGTGTACGACCTTGTACCTATGTCAGCAATACCCTTTACCGTGTCTGCCTTTAAAAAGCAACACCCTCGCATGTCAACCTGTGAGCTCCCATCCCATGGAACTGTAGACTTAAACCACTGCTGCTAAATAAGCAGGATGATCAACTTTATACTTGTTACACTAACGAATCAAGCAATTATGGTTTGGTACTGCTGCCAGGTCTCCAGTATTTGTTCGTCATTGCTATGGATATAATCGATGTCTTGTACTCCTTACTGGTGCTGTCTGGCAGCATAAAAATAAATGCTAATCCCAGCTTTAACACTGCACTAGCAGAAATGAAGAATCTTCCTCTTTGACAACCACAGTGAATCGCCAAGAAGAAAAGTTTAAAATGAAAGACACTTGAGTTTAGCAGTTCAATATGCAAAATTAATGGAACAGCACATGCATTGAAAACCACTGTCAACACAAAGGACGTGCGAAAGCAGGTTCATGCATTTAAGGCCACTGCAGTCTAGATGACATGGGCAATCTCAGATGCACAAGCTCGGACTAATGATGAAAAAAAAGAGCCCTCCACAGCAGTCTACATTTAGTACACTTGACCCATGAGCACGCGAATGTGCTGTTCACAAGGAGAATAAAATTGCTTAGCTTTTGCAGTTATACAGGGCTGTGAATTCTGATAAGAGTAGACGTGCACGTTATCTTGGACACCATACAATTAAAAGGGACTGGCTAAGAAACTGGTGAGGACTACAGTCTTTCTGTACAAAATACCTGGAAACATGTTTTGCCTTTCTTGAGGACCAAACCTCATCAGCTCCATTTTCATTACCCAACAAAATACCATCGATAGGAACAGCTAACTACATGTACACCTAGAATGTGCAAAGTGGAGTCTAACGGCAATCACCAACAATCAGCGCAGCATTCAATAATGACAAGTCACCTGAACAGTACCATCTCAACAATTTGTTCTTACCAACATTGTTCACTTCCCATACACGATGAGGTATCTAATCTCGCTCCATCACCTCTACGTACAGATTCGAAAGCCTGGCTATCCGTTCACACGAAGGCCATTGATGACCTGCCTGGTTTCCATGTATCCCACAATGATTGCCAGCACTAGAGAGGCAGCATCGTGCTCATTGTTAGTTTTATAAAACAAAGCCCTATTCCACTGTTTACAAACCAAGTTATAATACAATATTATGACTACATTTCTGTGCAAACCCACAAACTATATATTGTAGATGAAAACCAGCTAAAACAGACCCAGAGAAGAAGATGACAGATTGAAGTCATGTAGTAACTGGCCCAGCCTACACGCACACACAGCCTTTACTGGCAAGCTCAACAGTGTCCTTCATGTACTAATTAAGAAATGGCATGCTCAGATTTTGCTCTTTCCAGACTTTATCAGTGAGGACAGCATCGACTTTTATCACATAGCAGAAGCGAGAACGATATCCTCGAATTCTGGTGTATTCTTTACCCAGCTAAAGTCCTTCTACCCCCAGTACTAAGTTACTCAACCGCCGACCTTGGGCATGTTGATAGACCGACCAACAGAAATTCCTGAGCTTCCTGCTAGCCACCTACCAGTTACATAATCTTCATCATCATCATCATCATCATCATCAGCCCACCTTATGTCCACTGCAGAACGAAGGCCTCTCCCAATCCTCTCCATTCTTGCCTGCCCTGCGCGAGCCGATTCCATTTGATGCCTGCGAATTTCTTTATTTCGTCCCCCCATCTTACTCTCCGTTGTCCGTGGCTATGCTTGTCCTCTCTTGATATCCATTCCGTCATTCTAACTGTCCATTGGTTATCTATCCTTTTCATCATGTGGCCTGCCCATGCCCATTTTTTCCCTCTAGCATGGAAAAAAGATTGATATAGAAAACGAGGAAAAGCATTTTTTTTAATATTACGAAACTTACTTCTCGGCTATACAGTGCCAAAAACATTGCTTTTTAAATTATATGTTGCCTCGTATATTTTGCAGTAACCCTCAGAAATTGTGGCAATGTATTAACCTGAGGCCACTGCATGACACCAATACTGCCTACTCCAACAATGCAGTGATCACCAAAACCAGTGTATTGGATGCATTTCACCTTGTGTTTCCATCTGTATTCACTACTAAATCTCAGCACGCTAAAATCAAAGTATCCCAATCCCTGAACATAGTGAAGTTCCTGTCAAGCAGGCATGGGGGGCCCTGTTGAGGCATGCCTCCTGAAATTGTACCATTCTTCTGTATGCTCCCATTTAGACTATGGGAACATAATTGACAAGTCTCAAGGGCAATCATATTTGAAATGAGGGACCCTGTACACAATGTTGGTTTGCACCTCATCAAGTGGCACATACTGGAGCCAGTACTCATAGCCCATAAACAGTCTATGTGGAAAGCAATGATCCACCAGGGGCAGACCGCAAAACCATGTTCATGTATACTAAGATCAACTTACTGTCAAAACCTGTTACTCCATACATAAGTGCTCACCGAAACCACTATTTAATAACAAACTTAAAAAGAAAGACAACTCTCTTCTTCATGCGTGTCTAGGAATTCATGTGCGTGTCTAGAAAAATCACTAGTTTATGCCAGTTCATAACCTAAATAACACACAATTAGACGGTGTAACTTCACACAAGTATCTTGAAGTTCATATCAGTAACAACCTAACATGGAATACTCATATCGCATGCTCGGATATCTTCGCCGTAACTTTGCAAAATCGCCTTCACCTGTCAAACTAATGTTGTATAAAACACTCATTCGTACTAAACTTGAATATACCGTATCAGTTTGGGAGCCACATCATAATAATTTGGTGCGTTCACTTAAAATGGTACAGAATAACTCTGTCAGCTTTATAGTTGCAACACATTTTTAAAATTAGAAAAACATAAATCGCGGGAATGTCTTGTGTACCATTCGAGTTAACGGATTGGCGGCCTCTAGATACAGAACAATTTCCGCACTTGTGCGCATAACTAGAGAAATTACGCTAATTAACTTTTTAATTATCAGTAATTTGTGGCTACAGCGAATAAGCACTTTGGAGCCCGTCCTCGACACTACTATCCCAACGATCAAATTTTGAATAGCGGAGTGCATGTCGGAGCTATGCGAACAATTAGTTCCTCGTGGCAGGGTCCTTGAAACTGAAATCTGCCCGAAAAAGAGCGTCTGTGACGTCGATGTCGCCGCCCCCACGGCTTTCGCACTCGCCCGCGGCGCCCAACACCGCAGAGAACAAGGAGATAACGCAAGCTGCTTGCGCGGCCGGAGCAGCAGTGACCACGGGCGAGTGGCGAGTGACGAAAGCCGTGGGGGCGGCGAAATCGACGTCACAGATGCTCTTTTCCGTCTACTTTCGGTTTCAAGGAGCCTGCCACGGGGAACTAATTGTTCGCGTAGGTCCGACATGCGCTCCTCTATTCAAAATTTGATCGCTGGGATTGGTAGTGTCGAGGACGGGCTCCAAAGTACTCATTTGCTGGAGCCACAAATTACTTATAATTAAAAAGTTAATTAGCGTAATTTCGCTAATTATGCATACAGGTGCGCAAATTGTTCTGTATCTAGAGGCCGCTAATACGGATACTCGAATGGTACACAAGACATTCCCGCGAGTTATGTTTTTCTACTTTTAAAAACGTGCTGCAACTAAAAAAAACACCCTGTATATGGTTGTTCGTTTCTAGGTTAAACCCGATTTTAGCCTTTTCTTACACCGACCGCATGTGTTCCAGGAGAATGGCGTCCCGCAATTATGAAACACAGAACCTCGACACGCGTTGTGCTGAGTTTACGATACATATGCGCTAGCTACCTTGGCTCTCGACAACGAATGCTGATGGCTAAGGTGAGCTCCTGTGACCTAGAATTGATTCCACGGGCTCCGTGAAGCACTGTCGACATCCTCCTATCAACGAATGGGGAACCTGTGATGTCTAAAGAACTACCCCTCGGTGCGTTCAGAGACCGGACAGGTTTCGCAGTTTCTGGCATTTTGCGCGTGCAAATGATGTGCACGTTAACGAGGAGGCAAAAAAAAAAACCATGGCCAGTTTTTCGTGCACAGAATCCTTTTATTTTATACAAGTCATAAAGAGTAATTACTGTCGTTATTAGTTTCCTTTCCATACTAATGCCGAACTTCCCGAGTATTCAAAAAAATTCTTACGACACGACGTCCACAAGCATGAGGTTTCCAGTGTTAGCGCGTGAGCTCGTGACGCCCTCAGATTAGAAAGAGAGAGTATGTCATGCATTACCTAATTTTGTACACTTGTAAATTTAAACCAGGAACCCTTGCATTTCCCCAACTGTTAAAAAAACAATGTGGACTCTATCATCGGCCTCCGAATTACAAAATACGCAAGAACGAACAACATTGGGTATATAATCAATTCAAATGGCTTTACGTCTATGCGAGGCTGAAAGAAATGAATTGCCAAAGCATCGCGCGCCTTTTTTCCCCCCTTTGTATTTGTGTGGGAGAAGGGGTCAAAATACCGGTTACTATTGTTTGGGCAGGGAACAACGCTTATTTCTGCAGCTCTGTAGGAAGTGCGACGCCGTCGGGGGAAGGGGAAGTATATATGAGAGTTAACATAAGAGGCCTAAATGCATATGATTAATACAAATATGCGGAAGTGGTAAAGGTACGAGAGAGCAGCATAGAAAAAAAATTAATAAGGACACTCCCGCACGCCTCGAGACGCGTTCGTGCTGACTGGACACGTTATACGATACATCACGAGGGTAAAACGTCTCGCGCAAGCTGGATTCAAGGGAAAAAATGCCGTACCGCAATAACAATAAAACTTCATTGGAAAAATGCAGAAGTCTGAGTAATGCAAATAAATTTCGGCGTACCTGTCACCGCCAGGAAACTTGAATAAGGCGCACTCCTCGCCGGCGTCCTGCGTCTTCCGACACCACAGGGCCGCACATCGATGTCCCGGCATAACTCTTAAGAAACTGCTGCGTATTCTACATAACTATTAACCGCGTACTGCATGGTAAGCTCTAGGTGAGTTGCCCATATATATACCTTCGCTACAAGTAAGAGCTAGTGGTTGCTGAGAGAGAGAGAACGATCGGGCCGAAGGTGACGAAGGACTGCAATGCTTGTTTGCACAAGTACAAACATACACAAACATATATGCACAACAAGGGAAAATGAAAAGGGAATTCTGACCGCAACTGCATGTAGCTTGAGCAGTGGACTGCAGCGAGCGGAGGAGAAGGGGAGTAAACGACCTTGAGAGGAGTTTCCGATGCCCTAACGGGAAACGGCTGTCTCAGTGGGGTGCCGTTCCAGCGTAATCTTGCACGCAAGGAGTGATGTACTGGACGAAGCTGAGCAGCCATCGGCACTCCTCTGCCAATGCCAGCCGCGTCGTCGCACTTTTCCTTTTTTTTTTTCGGCAATACGCGAAGAAAGGAGAAATATTACTGCAAAATATTACTGCACCTGTCGTGAAGGTCACCAGCAGTGCGCACGGAATGCGTCAGATCCGTGGAAGAGAACAAGAGAGCCGCAGCCGAGACAAGGACCGACAAGCGAGTTGGTATGACACCACGGTGTTCAAAGGGACAGCTATGGGGTTACAAGACGTTCCGAAAGATTCCAAAGCGAAAGCTAACGTAGGTTGCAACCGAGTATGCACACAAGCGACAGCCGAAACTATTCACGACGGCTGAAAAAGAGGGACTATTACAAGGAATGCATATGCCAGACAAGGACGTATTAATCGCAAGCCTCTTTCCTCTTTTCCTGCTTGTTTGCCCCAAGCCGATAAGTAAAACTATAGTACTTTGACGCAGTGGCGCACCACTGTTCGTATCAGTGATTGTTTCATACGAATGCTTTGAGCATGTTGAACGAAATGGCTTTTCAATATAGAAGGAGAGTTCTTTCACAGACAAGGCGGCTTGTTCGATTAAGCTTTGCTTCTACGCACAAATAGAACCGATCGGAATTTATCTTGAAGAGCGTGTCCATTTGCACTGCCATTTCGTTGTCATTTACTCCTGAGCTTTTCTGTAGTAGGCCTGCTTTCTGGCAACAGTCTAGATGTTAATTCAGCTCCTCCTCTGTCGCGCCATACTGATTGAAGTCAAGCTTATTATTATTGGTATTGTTATATGGTACCGCTTCGTTTCTTTCCTAACGGCCTCAAGTGAGATAAATAAGTCACTCTGGCATTCGCTATTGTTATTATTACGTGCCGTCAATGGTGGTGGCCTTGCGGTGACGGGGATGCGTGGAAGTTGGTCTTTAACGAGCACACTACTTAATCTTAACCCCTTCAGGCGCGAATTATGATCCACTGTCTGCAAATGTCTCAAATTCGCACAACGTTATTCTAAGGCACTCAATATGACATTACAAGAAAGAAAATAAAGTAATATGCTGTTTTTTGCGAGTTTTGCTAATTAATCCTAATTAGAGAATAATTGATTATTTAATTACTCAGCAGTCAGTCATGTTCCATTTTTATATAAGAATAAGGAAATTGTTGGCTTAAAATGCATGCGCAATTTGTTTTTGGTGTTTTTGGTTGCGTTCATTTCATGCGGAGAAAAATAATACTTATGACGTTGGTCCTGGAATGCGGCACGTCGAACAACCCGTCGAACATCGTAGTGCCTTCACCAAAGTGATCGGTTATGGTCATACTTAGCATATTGAGGTTAAGTCAAGACACGTTGACTATGCAGAAGGTTCAACTGATGCTATGCGCAATGTATCTTGCCCTTTCTTTCCGACTAGTCCAAAAAACTGGCAAAAACAAGTTGCGTCCACATATGTGGACGTTCCGCCTGAAGGGGTTAAGCGCACGTGTTTGGGAAGCGTGCTCGCCGTGAAAGCCTCACTATCTTTCGGTTGTCGGAAAGGATGTAAGGTAAATTTTCCACACGTGCGACCTTGTGTGTTCCCCGTAGAGCCAGCGTCGATCAGCACGACACCTCTGCGACCATATTTCCTTTCTTCAGGTGTGGCCCATCAGTGGTCCAAGGTCACGTAACGGAAGTGGTGGTCTTTAACGAGCACACTATTTAATAATAAGCGGGCGTGTTTGGGAAGCGTGCTCCCCGTGAAAGCCTCACTATCTTTCGGTTGTCGGAAAGGATGTAAGGTAAATTTTCCACACGTGCGACCTTGTGTGTTCCCCGTAGAGCCAGCGTCGATGAGCACGACACCTCTGCGACCATATTTCCTTTCTTCAGGTGTGGCCCATCAGTGGTCCAAGGTCACGTAACGGAAGTGGTGGTCTTTAACGAGCACACTATTTAATCATAAGCGGGCGTGTTTGGGAAGCGTGCTCCCCGTGAAAGCCTCACTATCTTTCGGTTGTCGGAAAGGATGTAAGGTAAATTTTCCACACGTGCGACCTTGTGTGTTCCCCGTAGAGACAGCGGCGATCAGCACGACACCTCTGCGACCACCTTTCCTTTCTTCAGGTGTGGCCCATCAGTGGTCCAAGGTCACGTAAGAGAGTACCCTCTCTTGAAATCGGCGCCACGCCGCTATGGCCAACAAAGAAGAAATGTCTAGCATGAGACACAGAGGTCTTTCGGAAAAGCAAATTACGTTCAGAGCGCGCGGTAACTGTCACTATCAGTCGAAGAACCCGTGGGTGGCGACGGGCGAGGAAGCGGGTGAGGACAGGAAGAAAACAGAGAAGGAATAGATGGGGGACTTTTTGAGTGTACAGAGAAGCGCGTTCCTTCCCCTAAAGTGGCCGTGGCCGTGACATGTATTAGTCGTGCGATTAGCCTTCACCGTCGAGTCGCAGTTTTCTTTTTCTTCTTCTTTTTTGCTGTTCTTTAGACAGGTACCAGTTCCGTTTGTAACAAAGTGAGGCCAAAGCAAAAAGAAAAAGAAAGAAAGAAGGGGGGAAACGCTGCGCTGTCTGGCAGAAGGTCAACCACTTCAGCGCACACAACGCATGCCGAAACGCGGACACCTGACAAAGGGAAAAGTACTTCCGTCTCTACGCTCATCTCGCAAGTTGATTTCGCTTCACCGCTTATTTACGTAGGCCCCGACCTTTGAAAAGAACTTGACCACCTGGGGTTCTTCATCGTGATCCCGAAAATAAGTGCACGAGTGTTGTTGATTTAACATGTTTGCGCTCTTTGGAAGAGCTTCATATGCCAGAATTGGTTTTACGGATGGTCTGCTACACCTAAATTTTAAGCAGTTCAAATATGTTACTTGAAAGGTAAAATTAAAGGGGCGGAGTGTGCACTTGGAATGTGTGTCGCCCCAGCGAGAACACAGGGGGTATAGGTGCTATGTGAAAAGACCACTCCACCCGTCGGCGCGCTCATTTCTCGTTTGTAAAGCAACTCATGCAGGGGTCCATGCTTAATTTCAGTATTACCGCGCTGACACATTAGGCAGCTGATATCTAACGACACTCGTGAGTACCCCTGCATGAGAGTTCCGGTAAAAGATTCACAGGTACATCATCACGACGGGATGAACTGTTACAGAAGGCACCGAAAATTTCACTGTGCTTGCGGTGTACTTTCATGGACAGATATCCTGTCGCTGCATGGGAGTCCTAAAGCAGATAGGAGTAATGGAATTATCAGACACTGAGAAATGCAATATGTGAACATAAAATTTTTGTAAAACTAAACACAACGCATAACCTAACTGCTGTTTATCACACCACACATATTTTAAATAACCTATAAGGCTTGTGTGCTTGAAGTAGCTTCTTTAGAGGCTGTATAGAGTAACAATTAAGTGCCCTGTTCGTTGCGTTGAGATGAAGCCCAAGCGCCACACAGGCTTTGAGAGTTTTAGCCAAGAAGCTGGTCGAAGAAAGAATAATGTCCCCGATTAAACTGTGGTAAGTTTATCACTGTGAAGAACAGTGCACTCACACCTGTGCAAACCGTTGTTTAACCGAATGCACTGAAGAAATGCACCATGCAGGAAGTGTACCGTTAACCTTCATTTTGAAATGCGACTTGCTTGCAAAGTGATAAGTCGTAGGTATCTTACACTCGTATATGGGCCAGTTTCTAGCAGTGTCGCGTATTTCACCCTCTATACCGCAGTAGCCTAACAGTTTAATAGAGACGTGTTATCAAGCAAATGATCTTCTGAATACACTTCGGCATCCCGCTTCCGCGTGGAGCCACATCGCTCAAGAGAACGCATTTCTAATCGGTTGCACAGCATGTGGCATATGGCACACACTTCACATGTACTTGGAAGTTTCCTGAGGAAACTTCCAAGTAACGGCAACAAAAGAAAGCAATACCCACAGCTGCACACACCAGGCTTGAATCCAGTGCAAGTTTCAAGAACGAATCCGTTCCCTTGAAGGCAGCTGAATGCGTTCCTCGAAGGCATTTCAACCCGTCAACACAAGCATACTGACGCCTGTTTCGCGGTGTATTCACAGCGAGACTTAAAGATGTGATCCAAACACATACAGAACCGTTACACGCCGTTACCGCCGCATGTTTCGAATTGGGAATCAAAATGTTACGTCATGCTGTCAATGTCAATAAGCTGCAGATAACCAAGATTTAGCAGAAACAAAAACAGTTGGTAAAATAAATTTGACGCAGCATCTCACAAATAAGCTCAATATGTGAAGCAGTTTGTTGCATATTAATGTAATATTATGTAACAAGGAAGTATTCTCCCACTTCAAGAATATTTTGTATCGAAACTTGGCACCGACGCGGGCGCCTCTACATAAAAGTGCAATAGGGCGAATGGCGGCCTCCATAGCGCGAGCTAAGAGAGGGGTCAGTAGATCCACTCCCCGCGCAAGAAGCTGGAACGCGCCGCGGTTGATTTTTTCGCCATCTATGGCGATTTCTGGCATATCGAGCTTTCACCCCCCTGGCGACGCCGCGAGCGTTC
The DNA here is from genome assembly GCA_013339685.2 of Hyalomma asiaticum. Taxonomy (NCBI): domain Eukaryota; kingdom Metazoa; phylum Arthropoda; class Arachnida; order Ixodida; family Ixodidae; genus Hyalomma; species Hyalomma asiaticum. Next base: position 13,261 of record JABSTT010001840.1, read on the forward strand.
GTGTGGTTCGCAGCACGCCCGGAAAGCAGCGAAGAAACGCGCGCGTCGCTGTCACCTCGGTTTGCACCGTGTGCGCGCGTCTCATACGTGCGACCCAAGCGGCCAAAATCAGCGATACTGAGCCGTCCGACGAGAGCTACGTAGTGCCCTCTGGTCAGTAGACGGAGCCCGAAACGGCAGTATAGCGTCAGGACCATGGCATGTAAATCGCGTCGGTCATGACACGCGTGTCATGATTTTAATTTATGACCTGTCATTTACGTTCGTCATGCTGTCGTGTTGTGCCATAGCAATTTTGGTATACATCCCATTAACGAAACGCCTGGCATGTAAATCATGCCGCCCATGACATGCATGTTATGCTTTTCATGCTATGACCTGTCATTTATGTTCGTCATGCAGTCATATTGTTGCATACCAATTTTCCTACACATCCCACTAACGAAACGGCCAGAAGAGCACCAAGACCGTCGCATGTAAATCATGTCACTCATGACATGCATGTCATTTGGCATGTCATGGCATGTCATTTATGTTTGGTATGTCATTTATGTTTGTGATGGCATGTCATGTCATTTCATCATTTATGTTTGATGGCATGTCATGTCATGTCATCATGTCTATGGCATGTCATTTATGTTTGTGATGCAGTCATGTTGTGGCACGCCAATTTGCGTATACGTTTCGTTAACGAAAAGCGTGGCATGTAAATTATGTCATTCATGACATACATGTCATGATTTTCATGTTATGACCTGTCATTTATGTTCTCCGTGCAGTCATATTGTGGCATACCAATTTTTATATACATCACATTAACGAGACGACCAGGAGAGCACCAAGAGTGTGACATGTAAGTCATGCCGCTCATGACACGCATGTCATGATTTTCATGTTGTGACCTGCCATTTATGTTCGTCATGCAGTCACGTTGTGCCATACGAATTTTCGCATACATCCCATTAGCGAAACGGCCAGGAGAGCCCTAAGACCGTGGCATGTAAATCATGCCGCTCATGACATGCATATCATGATTTTCATGTTATGACCTGTCATTTATGTTCGTCATGTAGTCATGATGTGGCATACCAGTTTTCGTAAACATCCGATTAGCGAAACGACCAGGAGAGCACAAAATCGTAGGCGGCTAGATAGATAGATAGATAGATAGATAGATAGATAGATAGATAGATAGATAGATAGATAGATACGCTCAAACTCGCCGAAGTTCGCTAAGAAATGCTTCGCATTTAAAAGGATAAAAAGATATTACCACAGTACCGATAATGCGACAGCACCGCATTCCTTCGTCCATTGGCGAATCTAAAAACACCCGGCTATCTTTAGATACGGGATTCAAGGATGCTTTGAAAACTGGCGCAGCGTTTATTGTCGCTGCGCACAACGGTAGCAGACGCGGTGACGAAGCATACGTGCAACCGCTCAATACCCCGGCCCTCCAGCAACACAGAGCAAGTGTGTTGTCAAATTGGGTGCGCTGAGCTCCTTTCTTGCCAACGCAGGCCCGAAAGTAAGGCGCCGCACAACTTTTAGTGAAGAATATCGGCTGACTTCTCACGTTAACGATGAAATCAGCGTGATGCCGCACACAGTAGCACTCTTCCCGACAATACAGCCAGCACGCGCTGTCGTAGCAGACGACGCGGTTCAAAGCTGCACGCATCGCGCGTCTGCGCCTGCGCGAGCAGCCGCTGCTGGCCGACTCCAGCGCTCGCCGCATCATGGCCGCATCGCGATGCCACGCGCTCCGAGATTTCCTCTAAGTGTGAAACAGACTGTACGTGCCGTTCGCGACCTCTCAACCGCGCACAAAAGCGAGGCCTGCACCATGTCGGCACCTCTCCGTTCGTTCGTTGTATCGCGCCGCGCCTGCACTTACTGAACTGCAGCTGCACAATTTCAAAACTGCTCGTGCACCGCCGTGAACCGGTTCAGAGGGGTGCAGGTGAATCGAACGGACCCTTAGCGTCCTAACCGAACCGCCATCATCATCATCATCCACCTGACCGCGAAAAGAGGAGTTAGTAGCTCCACTTTGCGCGCAACTCGATGGAACGCGCCGCGGTTGATTTTTTTCGCCATCCGTGGCGATCGCAGGAACTTGAGACATTCCCTTGCCTTTTCCACACTTCCTTTGTTTTTTGTTGCGTGCAGGCATTGGTGCAGGTGTTCCCCTCGGGTGCAGTAGATGCGGCAGCTGTGCAGTGACTCGAAATTTTGAAGTGTGACTCGCGGTGTCCAACAGTTGTTATGGATGCAGAGCCCACCGAGCAGAAGCGTCGTCGCTCGGAAGAGAGGCAGGCAACGGAAGAGCAGCAGGTCGGAACCCCCGCGCGCGAGCTGGTCGAAACGCAGGGTCAAGTCCGTACGGAGTCCGATTCGAAACGCGATGCACCGCTAGGAACGCGCGGGGAGGCGGCAGGTGAGGAGCAACGCCAAGCGAATCGCGAGAAGCCGCGTCCCAGGATGGACGTCGATCCGCAGCGGCGAGGAGTCGTGTTCGCTCATAGGTGCGTACGCTTCCTTCCCTGCTGTCATTTGCTGCTTCGCCAGGGCACTGTCGTATGATTATGAGGAACGTGCAGGCCAACGCGTGTTCTTTGACGAACCGACCACCGTTGGCCGGGCGTATCTCGACTCTGCATCATCACCACCGCCTGCTCTTCATCGACGCACAGTGCTTTGCGTTTGGGTGCAAAAACTAGAAAGCATGTGGACGCGGTCACGTTGTGTCAGCGCACTCCTCCTACCAAGCGCAACCGAAAGAACACAATCCTAATGGAAAACTCGGCCTCCTCAGTATGCTTAACGAAATTCACGTACACTGTAATGCCGCTTTCTTCATCACCAATTTTACAAATACTCCCGATTTCGTCGCTTCAAACTTTCCTTTAGCTTAATTGGCGAAAGCTGTAGACGCATACACGCAAGCAGCCTATCTATGCGTGAGAGCTCCCACTTGACACGAAAGTCCATTGTTCACCTTGTGCGCTGTAGATCGGAAGTAGTTGGCAATTTTGAGCTATGGCATCCTCTCCGTTGTGGCGGAACACATGTAGTATTTCACTGCACATTACAGCGTGCAGGGCTTTTGTGTGCATTCTGAGCATTTAACAGACTCTGTGCCTGGCATAGTGTTTGAGCTGCATACTGTTCCGGTGCTTGGTGAGCACTTGCGATTTTGCTCATATTCGGGCTTTCAAATGGTTAGCAACCCCTTGTGCTGAGTAACAGGATAGTATCCCTGAAAAATTTATAACAGTAAAAGAAGTGCATGCATTTCACTGGAAGTTCACCCCACGTTTTTTTCTGGAACACTTTACGCTAAAGTGTCGTGGCTAACATGCAGTAGATTGTGTAACTGCATCAACGAACAAATTTACCCAATGCGGCACTGTGTCTTGCCGAGCAGCAGAATAAAAAGCAGGAGCGTGAAGACAAAGGCTACTCTGTTGTGAACATTGAAAGTTCACTTGTGAATTTAAAACTTTCCTTGGAAAAAGAAAGGGTGTAGTTTACATAGATTGGGCCCACCTAAATATTGAGCTTGGTCACTGGCCAGTTATAAAGGAGACACTCATTCCACCCATAGATGTGGATTTTACAATGACATGACCACTGGATGAAAAGCAAACACGGTGTAGCCTGCCGTGCGCTCTGAAAACAGCGTGAGTGGCCCAAGTTACCCAAACAACTGTTGCAGCGCCACCTAGGCTGGGACGGATTTTGTGTGCACTCGTGGGATGACATGAGCGACAAGTTATGCTTGAGTGCGTTTGTCTTTATGATACACGTGAAATCTTTCAAAGCCCACATAAAATACATATGTATTAATTGCCGCTCTTGCTTCATGACAGCTCGAACTATTTTGGAATTTTTAGGTTTTCCCTACTCAAGATTTGATTTTGCACACTGATTGCTCTTTGTGGAAGAAGTTCTCGTGGTAACAATTTGCCTGTGTCCTAAAGAATCATGTTTCTGGAGGTGTCAAACCTTGCCTGTCAAGCCTCGGCCAAGTATGTGAGAGTACACGCCATGCGTGGTTAAGGGTAAACCTTGACAACCAAATTACATTAGTGTGATCTTCAACTGCCAAAGGTTCAGTGTTCGGAACCCTCTATGTCCCAGGTTCGACAAGAAATGTTCTTGGCTTTATGTCTTTTATAGATGATAGCTAAGGACCCCAGTAATTTTTAATTTGTCAGATAGTTTATCTGTGCAAGCTTATTGATTACATTCGAAGAAAAAAATGCTTTGGAAACCGCAGCATACACTGCTAACATAAAAGGAAACCTATGTTACTCCTTTCTTAAACAGCATCTAAACATGCTTGTAGCACAAATGTCATAAAACATCATAAACCACGGCCATGAGTCATGGTTAACTTCTGTGTGGCGATATAGCAAATGTGAATTGGAGTCGCTTTGAGGAAATTTGCCTGCACAGCAACTCAATTTCACTGCTTGCTGAACACAAGCAGTGAGGATCGAACGGGGACAAAGGACGAGAAGTATGTGCTGCTGATGCAGCCCGCGTGGATATTTTGGTTTGTCGCACATCCACTCTTACTTGAAACTAAGCAAATTGCGCATATATTGTCGCTATGCTGTATAGCTTCAAGTGAGTCTTGAAGGGTTCCTTTAAAACTCCTAGTGTCTCTAGAGGTGCTGTCCTAATTTTCGGCACATGTGTGAACAAAGCGAGTGGCCTAACTGCTGTTTATGTTTCGTGGAAGTTTTACGCAGGTGTCGCACATGCGCTGTAGTTAGGACAGGTATATCTTGTTGCATTAATTGCATTGTAGAGTTTCTAACACTCCTACTCGAATATTATGCTGCTGTTCCACATTATTTATCATTTTCCCATGGAAATCTCACCATTAATACTCGTATGATGCATATAGATCATTGCAATGCATATATTTCTCTTTCCATTCCCCTTACACAATCTGCTGCATGCGATAGTCAACTGTTCTGCTCTTACACAAAGTTCTCACGATCGTTTTCCTAGTGCAATCCTTGTACTTATATAAGTCGGTGTCGTTAAATGTTGAAATTTCTGATCGATAGATGGCGAGACATTTTATTTAAGAGCTAGAACAGTTGACTACATGCAGCTTGTACTTCATCATCACGATATCAACAAGCCTCTGAAATACAGTATCATTCTATAGTGTCATTTTTCTGCAACTGACAACATAAAGGCATTCACATATGCACAACATTAATTTCCATTTAAGAGCATTATACGGTGCTCTCTTCACAGCAGCTTTTGGAGCTGCACTTCCCACGAAAGGTGCGGAAATCGGAAGCAGACCTTTGCAGCTGTGAGTGCTTGATGCAGCGCCAGCGGCACTTCACTTTCCTTCCCAAACATTTCTCGCTGGCTTTTACATTTCATCCATGACTGCAGAGCACGAAGGTATCACACGTGATTCAGAAGTTTATTGCTGCGCACGCGTACAGATGGTTTCTACGCCGCTGGCTTAGTTTGGGTATGGGCCAGAGCACGATTGCCACAATGTCCTGGTCAGAGCTGCACTTCTGCCGCTGCAGATGGTACGACGGTCTCCGGCGAACAGCATTGTCAGGAGCCTGCAGGCGACATTGGACATTCCCCCTGGTTGAAGTGCTAGATACACCTCTGTTTCTGTGTCAGTGAATTTGACAAAAGTGTCTTGGAACGAACGTGACTTGTGCAGTTTCCCATATACTGCGCGTCCTTTGGAACAGCTGTGCAGGTCCCACCGTGCCGAGCTATCCCAAGTGTGTTGTGCCACTGTGCAGTGCACGGGTGGCACCCAGCACCCTCCTGTATCCCTTGCCCGTCGAGTCACCCCTGCGACAGGCTTGGATTGACTTTGTGCGCGGCTGCCCGTGTGGCGGGGCACGTTACTGGGACCCTCTGCCCGGCGAGGTGAGCCTCGTGTGCTCGCTGCACTTCACGGCCCGCTGTTTCTGGTACCAGCGGCCGCGTGCCTGCCGCGGCGACTGGTCACTGGATGTGCGGGGCATCAGGAAGTGCCTGCGGAAAGGCGCAGTGCCAACGCTGTACCCCGTCGAAGAGCAGTGCGGCTTGGCGGCCAGTGAGGGTTATGCTGACAACACTGCAGAAGATTTGGTGAGTTACAAGAGTCTATGCAAGTGAGTTCGGCTGTTTTTAAGGTCTTTGGGTTGGAAGCCTTTGTAAGAGACACTGGTGTAAGGGACAGTGGGATGTAACAGACATCATTTGCCTACCTGGTTGTCTGCCCTGTCTTCCCCATTAGTCGGACCTGTTTTGTAACAGACATGCTACAAAGGCTTAGCAAAGCGTTTTCTTGGGCTAGTTGGTTCATGACTTCTTTTAAAATGTTGTAGCGCACCCCTTTGGCCCTCTAAGTATTGTTTACTGTCCTCTAGTGCATGTGTGTTATGTAGAGCTGTTGGTATTCGCTATATGCGACCCAATCTTAAAAACTTTCTGCTAGCATTTCTTATAGCTTTCTTGGCCTTGTTTAGCAGCGTCACTTTTGTATTCTGATGGACTGGCGTGAAACAGCAAATAAGTCATAGAGCATGCAATGTGTCCAGATACGATTTAATGCCTCATTGCTTCAAGATACGATACCCCCCCCGCAGTTTCCTGATTAACGCGAGTGTCATGCCCTTGCCGCCCCTTGTGACTTGTATATATGTATGTACGTTTCTTCAATAAACACAGTTGGAAGCTAGCGCCCGTCCTGTTCTCTTCGTGCGTCCCTGTGTTCCTTTGCGCTACAACATTTTAAAAGAAGCTACAAAGGACACGTGGTTACAAAGAACAGAATTTCCATAAGTTTTGGTTGACATACATTTCAACCTTAAAACACAGCTCTGTTGGCTGAAGTGCACTTTTTTGTTGTGAGAGCAAAGGGAAATGATAACCAAGTAGTCTGAGAAAAGTTGTGATGGAGAAAAGATGATTTGTGTTCCGAGTGAGATAGCCCACCAAGCAAAGCACCTAAGATTAAGGTAAATGGTGCCCTTTGCAACAGGCTGTGTAGTCTATTTCGTGGTCAGTGTAGCTGTAGTGGACCCATATCAAAATAAGGGTTGATCAGAATATGACATGATACCCTGCTTATAAGACACCCCTTATATAAGGGGCAGAAACGACTCCCTGCTTTGTGTCTCTTATAAAGGGATTCAGCTGAGGCCCCTTATAAGAGACACATCGCGAGGAACAGTTTCCAAGGCAATTACGTAATTAGCCCATAAATAAATATCGAACCCAGCACTTTTTGAAAGTCCTGCGCCAGGAAAGCATTGCGCTGGCAACAGTGACTGTGATGTTGCATGGTACTGTGCCAGGCCAGAGGGTAGTCATGGATTACGTGCTGTGCAGTGTCGTACGTACATTCGCATGATCCAAGCAGTTCTTTTCTGGTTCTATAAACCGCTTGATTCAGTAATGTTGTTAGCGGGGAGGGGGTGCCTTAGAGATGCACCTGAACTTGTCACAAGCCTCCCCTTGGCAAGGGCCTATGGGCCAAGTGGGTTGCCACCATTCGCCGTAGTAACTGGTTTCCTTCTGAGCACTCGGTTGCATTTACAGGTGTCTGCGGGGAGTTGAACTCTGCCCCTCTTTTGGGTGTAGGTAGGTGGAAGGGCAGCATGAATAATGTGAATTGCACATGTGCTGTCAGTCACAGTGTCATTAAAATGTCAGCTCACATAATTTTGTTGCGATGTGAGCATTTCTCTTCATGAAGCATGTGGAGGATGAAAAAGACGGCGTACGTGAAGGCCAGCATAGCGAGAAATAATATTACGGTTACGCAGGAATTGTATGCAGCTTGGGCTCAGAGCCATTTGCAAAACGCTGTGGCATATGTGCGGACTCTTACTGTGATTTTTTATTAGCTAATAAATGATAGCTTTATGTGTTTGTTGCCAAGTATATTAAATATGCTTGGCAACAAACGCGTAAAACTATTACTTATTCTCTCTTCATAGACAACGCACGGCGGTTGCTGAGAGGTCATACGTAAGACTTTTTTGTGTATAAGGATGGGTAAATTTCTTTAGGTAGCACCAGCTCGTTTAGCAGGCATTCTCAAAGGCACGTTTTTAATTTAAGTGAAGCTTGTCAAACAAGTTACCATCTAGGCAAAATAAAGTTCTGACAAATCTCTGTCGCTGAAAAAATGATAATGCAAGGAGAAACCGTGACGGCTGTGCACTCACTTCTATGCGTGTAGTCTAGATTTCTAGAACATGATCCTCTGAAACAACAACGTCATGGTAATTCACACACGATTGTTGAAACAGTTGTGCTCCCCGTTTTCGTCACTTGGCTTGACTGGCAGGCTTGGTGGCCGGTTGAACGCAGGTGGAGGTTTATACCCTTCATTGTTAGAACCAGTGCTGTCGCTCCTTGACAGTGCCAGAGAACTATCACAGCTCTTTGTTTCATTAATGCACGTGGCCCCTAAGGTCAGCAAAAACGTGTGGTGAGGGACAAAAAAAATCATGAAACGCCAAAAGCAGACAGCTATGGAATAGCCGCTGTCAGAACACCACACCAGAGGCGAAATGCATTGATCTCCAAACACGATAAGCACCTTCGAGACCACACGCAAAGAAGGGGCTTTCATCCACATTTGTTTAATTAACAAGGCATAGGCGCAAGCAACGATAGGCACTGAGCAGACTGTGCAACCAAGTGCAGGGCTGACGGCTCCGAGGGTCCCCCCCCCCCACGATGTCCGCACGGTTTCATGTGACATCATGCTCCCATTGCTCATTAGGCACTCATTGTTTACTAACTCAATCTTTTTACCACAAAGGTGTGTGTCTAAGCTATCATATATTTTTTTGTTAGTTGGTTTGAATAGAACAGCTTTTGTTTTAGTGGCGTTAATAGTAAGAGAATTCACTTCGCTTCAATAAGATAATTTCGCTAATGAGTCTTGAGCAAGTGCCTCAAGACGGCTTATATCACTGGACTGAAAGAACAAGCTTGTGTCATCGGCGTAAATAGAAAATTGGGCGTTTTGACTAGCTCTTACTATATCATTTACATATACAGTCAACTCCCGATAATTCGAAGTCGCTTAATTGGAATTTTCAGTTAATTGGAAGTGAAGTCGGGGTCCCGTCAGTTTTGCATGCAAACCAATAGAAAGAAATGCTCGGTAATTGGAAGTTAGAAGTCTAATGTGTCGGTTAAATAGAAGTTATTTCTCAATTTATAGCTCAAGAAGATCGTAATGTTTGAGAAATTCCGTATTATTAAAGTGAAAAACTGCTTTGCGTGCTAAATTTACATTGCTAGCATAGCAGCTGACTACGGCGCCACAGCTCATGAAGCATCAATGTTAGGTACTGGCGGCATCGGCATCGCAGCTGACGACAGCGCCGAAAATGATGAGGCGGCAGGGTTAGCCTGTCCGCCCAGTGCAGTCGCAGCCTCGCATTGTCGCGTTGATGTTCTAGGCCTCTCTGTTTGTTTCCCGCCGGCATTGTTGCCCAGTCGCGACAATGGCAACTCGCGGACCTTATCGTACGCGTGACTTGGCGACAAAAGTTAAGATTTTGAAAGCAGTTGAGGAAGGAGGCAACGGAGGCACCGCCAAGCAGGACATCGCACGGAAGTACGGCATCAAGCACTATTCTGAACTTTAAGAACAAGCGCTCAATACTCGAAGCATTTGAGAACAACTAATTTAAAATGTCACGCAAGAGAATGCGCACCGGTGCCCACCCGGAGTTAGAGCAAGCACTGGTCATTTCGGTTAGGGAGGCCCGGAGCAACCAACCTCAGCTCAGTGGCAATATCGTAGCAGCAAAAGCCTTATCGCTTGCGGCGATATTAGACATTGAAGACTTTTTGTTCGTCCGATGGATGGCTGTACCGAAAGCACCTTATGGAGCGGATGCTTTTGTGCATGTATAACTCCACGCAATGCGAGGTGAGCCTCCCCACTGCTGTCCACACGCTAGCGCGAGCATGAGAGGTGAGCCTCCCCACTGCTGTCCACACGCTAGCGCGAGCATGAGGTCGCGTTAAGCCGAAACAGCATGTGCGCGATTTTGTGCACGACCACACACCTGTCATCACTCTCTTGTTTATTGGTGCAGCACTTGCTTTTTTAAGCTTTGTTGTTGTTTTTTAATGTTGTGCCTTTTACACTTGTTCCATCGATGCAATGTCTTGTTATTTGAAGTCTGTTGTTCTTATGGTGTTTTTATGTTGTTTGACCCCTTTTGTCATTGGCGGTCTAACTTCCTTTCTTATTGGGTTGTTTATGGGTGTCAGGCATTCATGATGATTCTTTTCTCTTTGGCACAGGTGTTGTTTTAGGGTGTTTGAGCGTGTGCTCCTTCGGTGTAACTTAAGTTAGCAGCACATGGTGCGTTTATCCCTGCGGTTTTTTCTTAACTTCTCTGCTGCGTTTTAAACATGTTCAGGTGCAAAGAGAAATGAGGAGAACCAGGAAAGATACAGACGAGTGCCGACTACCAACTGTTTATGGTCGGTCAGGTTACATAGCCAGGTGAACTTTCTGACATGTGCAGCAAAGCAAACGTTACGACATAACACATGTTGTCATAGGATGCATCTGTATAAAAAACGTGTTTCAGTGGTGTACAGTGATATCGAGGTGTCACTGACACAAGCAGACCCTTTCTTTCTTATACGGATGCCTCTAGAAGTTGCCTTGCGGTCTGATCCTTGCTTTTCCCAATGATTTTTGTGAGCGTCAGTTGCAGGCACACATGAGCAAGCTGTGACGTGTGCAGGAAGATGCGCGCCATCGCTTTTTCCAATACTGTTAGCATGCTCCCTCACCAAGTCACCAAAAATTTGCCCCAAAACAAGCACTTCTCTGCTGTGTTTGAGATTGCTCCGGTGTGTAGCCATGAGGCGGTGGTTTTGGCGAGGTGCTGACTCTTCATTTTCCAGTTATCGTTCACATGATTACCCACGCTGGTGGTCCATATCAAATTTTTCGTGTTGCTTCAATAAAGCTCAATTGAAAGTTGAACGCCTGTGTGTCTTTTAGGGGCGAAGCTCCTTAAGGCGTGGGTCGTGCGTCCCCGATGTATGTAGTTGTTGTAGGTAGCCACCTCTCGTTTAGTTCTTGGAATGTCCGCTAGATGGCATGAGCGCTGGAGGTGCCGCTGCTCTCCGATTAGCTGCTTTGGGGGCTGCGCCGGGAGCGCACCTCTCATTCTCCTGGATCGTCGCCGTACGCGTGGGATCGCGCTTCATGGACCATGGACGAAGAGAAAAAAATTCCGAACGTTGTGTCCGAAGCGCGGAATCGAACCAGGGACCCCTCGCTTCCGAACGCGCTGGCGCTAGCCACTACGTCACGAAGCGCACATGGACACATGCACCACGATGACAGTAAACACCCAATATTAACGAAAGACTGCGCGTTTTTAACGCGTTTGTGCTAGCGCGTTACGACCCGTGTAAGAAGCTGGTGTAAGACGCTGAGGCCTCTCCGCCTTTTACACTCTCAGCAGTCATGTGATGGCGTCGGCAAACGCGGTGCGCGTTCCGGCCTGTGTAAGGGGCTGCGTTAGACGTCTTTACACGATTATCGACTGGGCGAATTGCACGGAAGATTCACGGTTTACCGATGATTCCCTCCGGAGCTTCGCCCACTCATCATCATTCGCCCCGTGGATATGCTGCGATTTTTTTCTCATCCCTGTCTTTTGAGTGCTCCAAGTTATCCGCTTCAATTATGCATGTTAACAAGGAGTAAACTAGAATACGACGGTGTGCCATTGGTGTTCTCTCCTGTGTTCTTCCTTGCTATGCCGCAGTTAATTGCTCGGCCTGTGCACTGCACCAATTTGCCCAGTCTACATCACCTTGTGCTAAATTTGTACTGATCAGGGCTGGATCCAGGTTAACCTCAAGGGGGCGGCTGTCCCAGCACTGTGACACACCAGCAGACAAAAAAGAAAAGCACATCACAGAAAGAGTGGTATGCGGTGTACTTTTGAAGTTGCTAAGCCCACGTACAGTAGAACCCCGCTGATATGTTCCCGGTTGATACGATTTCCCGGTTCCAACGTTCGCGATCGCGCAAACACAGACTTTTCTCGTAGAGTTACGTTTATTTTCTTCCGGTTAATACGTTCCCAGAAAATACGATTATTCGGCACCAACGTTCGATTTATCGTCCAACTACGATCGGATGATACGTTCTCTGGCGTCTAGAGTCCGCATGCGATCGAGAGCAGTAGCTGCCCACCGCGGTGGCTACACCGCAGTACTCGCCCGACCAGTGTCACAAGAAAACGCCGGTGTGCTCTAGTCCGATACTAGCCTATCGCCTAGCTAGACGTAACACACCACGTTCATTGGTATCGCTGCTGACACTCCTGATCAAGGCAGCTTTAACAGCATGCGTGCTGTAGCTGTTGGAAGCGTACGTAGAGTGCACTTTTAATGCCAGATAACCGAGACACGCCGCTATTTCTTTCAGTAGCACCGATTCACAAGCACAAGCGGTGTTTATGCGGGTCATCTCTCGTCTTTTCCCCCACCGAGTGCTGCCATCTTGATAACGTTTGAAAGTTGACAGTTCTGACCACGCCCCAAAAGTGCAAATAAAAATTTCTGGCACATTTAGGTTGCTAGTGCACAAGCATTGCCAGAGGAATTCTCCCAATACTGCTTCGAAAGCATCGTTGAACCTACCATTTCCGATAACTAGTTACCGTTGTGTGAGACGATGGTCGTTACTTAGAAACAAAAATAAATAAGTTCGAAAGCCGATAATGCGTACGGAATATGGAGCGCATCGTGTGCTTTTTACAGAGAGCGAGCGGGCGCAGTCATCGGAAGGTTATATCGCCAGTGACAAGATCGCGCAGGTGCTCCCATCACGTCAAACTGAACAAGTCGTCAACGCATGGCGTCATGTAATCCTGTACTGAGTAGTTGCGTCACAAGCGTAACCCTGTGCTGGCAAGCGTACATTGCACGTGCCGAATTTGGCCGGTTTTGTCGTCGAGCAAAAGCGCGGGTCGCATTCGGTGCATGCTGCACTCACGCACTATTTGAACAGCCGGGAACCGCCGATAGAATGCACGTTCGTTTGTCAGCTGGTAAGTTGCGGTGGCGGCGTCGAGGAAGTGCAGGTAAAAAAGAAAAGAGGGGAGGGGAGAGAGAAAAGAAAAAAACGGCTGAACGTTTCGTAGCGTCTACAGACTAAGCTGCAAGCTCTGACGGTCAACATGCACGCGATGCACTTGCCCAGCGACCTTGGCTTGGGCCGTGTGACGCACGTGATGTGCCTGTTCATGTGACCTGTTGATGCAAGGCTCGTGCTCTTGGTGCGCACGACTTATCTACCAGAGTGTGCGCCGATGGGAACAACGTGGCCCGTGCGTCTGCACCGTGTATAGATGGCCGCGCGCGCGGTTTGGGCATGCCGAGAAAATGACGTTGTGAACGAGCACTTTTTGTTACGTTAAATAATTTGCCTGAAGATGCAGAGTAGTTTAAACACTGAACCAAGGGACAGCACGCGTGCGTTCCGTTCCCGACGCTGTCAGCGCTGACGGCTAGCGCTCGCGGTCACTGCCGTGCCTTTGGGGGTGTTCCAACACGCGTCAGAGCTAATATGAACAGACATTTATTGTTTCGTGATGTTTTATTGTCCGAATTACGTGAAACTGTAAAATACTTATCAAGGCATGCTTTTCCGGCGAAACTGCGCGATTTTTTCGTGTGTTTCGATCATACGTTTTCCTGGATACACGTTGTGCGACACGTTGTGCGACAGCAAAACACTACGGCAGGGAGAGACCACATAGTCACCATCCGGCACAGTGGGGCACGGCTCAGCGGCGATACAGACTAGTGCTTGTGCTGGCAGACGAACAAATTGGGCAGACGAAAGCTTGCTTTGGACTGTGTCGGGGGTGTCGGCAAACTCAGGCAGGTCAAGCTGTACAACACTGGCTGAGCAATCGATGATGGCTGAATGGTCAGATAAAAAGTCCAGACCGAGAATGACGTCATGAGGACATTGTTGAAGAACATGGAACAGGACAGCAGTCTGGCGGTCGGCTACGCGCACACGTGCGTTGCACATTCCGAGCACGGCGGGAGTTCCTCCGTTAGCGACGCGTACAAATTGGCACTCAGGTGGCGTTAGGACCTTGTTTAGTCTTGCACGGAGGTTCGAGCTCATAATAGAAATGTGTGCGCCGGTATCAACAAGGGCAGTAACAGGTAGGTCATCCACTTCCACAGCAAGCAGGCTTTGGTCCGTAGTCAGGGTGAGGAGAGGGTTTTCAGGTCTGGGGTCGAATGCAGCGTCACCTCCGGGAGCTGCATCGGTCAGTTTTCCGACGAGGAGCGTCCAGATGGGCGAGGGGATGTGTAGCGACGGGGCAGAGGTGAGCGGGAGCGATGGTCGTGATCATGCGGGGAGGGCGAACGGCTGGAGCGTCGGACCGATGTGGTAGCTTCCCCGGATCGTCCATTGTCACGAGTTGCGAACTGCATGGGCCGGTTGTAATCACGCCAATATGCGCCCAACGAGCGAGACGAAAAGCCGTGATTGCGACAGTACCGGGAGATATGTCCGACACCATGACAACGGAAGCAGATCGGTTTGTTGTCTGGTGTCCTCCACTGGGCTGGGTCACGATAACGACGAAAAGTTGCCGGTGTTCGCGAAGGGTATGGCATAGGACTAGCAGGCGGCTGCATGAGCGAACACGCAGGCTGCAGCCCTACATTAGCAAGCTCCTCCCGTACAACAGTTTGAATTAACGAAATTGTTGGTCGAGGGTCTTCGGAAGGGCGCGTCAGGAAGGATGGCGGGGACGCCGCCTCGATTTCGCGTCGCACAATGCGGACTTCGCTGTCGGTAGTAAGCGGCTGACTGGGCGGCGGCTGAACGTCTTCACAAGATGACGTCGCGGCAGTGTTCGGAAGCCGCACGAATTGTTGGGCGATGCGGCGACTCTTCAATTCTTCGAAACGCCGGCATTCCTTGATGATGTCGTCTACGCTTGAGCAGTCTTTGGACACTAGCAGATTGAAAGCGTCATCTGCAATGCCTTTGAGAACATGGCTCACCTTGTCTGCCTCAGTCATGTTGGCATCGACCCTACGGCAAAGGGCAAGAACGTCAAGTATGTAGGACACATACGATTCGGTTGATGTTTGCGCCCGGCAGGAGAGATCTTTCGAAGCGGCGCGCTGGCGGCCGGCAGATCTACCAAACAAGTCACGAAGCTTCTCCTTGCAGGCGTCCCAGCTGGTAAGATCCTCATCGTGAGACTGAAACCAGACGCCCGCTGTGCCACAGAGGTAGAAGGCGACATTGGCGAGCATCAGTGTGGGGTCCCACCGATATTGCGCTGCAACACACTCGTACTTCGAAATCCAATCGTCAACGTCAACGCCATCGGTACCACAGAAGTTTCCAGGATCACGCGGCTGCGTCAATACGACAAACTGTGCCTGAGTTGTCGAACTCGCGGTTGGAGCACAGGAGGCAGCGTCTCCTTCCGTTCGGAGCTGCTCAGGACACGTCCACTGCGAAGTTCCGTCTTGCGTCGTACCCAGCACCTCCACCAAAATGGTACAAATATATTTACAAGGTATTTACAGAAGGTGAATAACCAAGCAGCCAAAATGGTGGTTGTTGCTCGAAGCACACACTTCGTCGGCTTCTACCCAGATACCATTTTCTTCTTTCTTGGCGCTCTAACACCGTAACAATATGTTCAGTTTCGCGTTACTTTTTTCAAAAATGTATGAACGAGGTTCTACTGTACAACAAAACACAGCTTGAAGATGCCACGAGCTGGTAGAGGTGGGCTTGGGGCATCTGTCTTGATGCCCTGAGCCTCGAGACAACCCCTCTGGATTCGCCAATTCACCAGTGGTGAATCCAGGTAGGTTGAAGAAAGTTGCTCTGGATTCACCAGTGTGAACCATTGTGATAAAAGGGGCCCAGCAACACTTTCTTTAAGCATGGCCAGAAAACTGTGTTGATCACTCACGGAGGCTCCTGTGATCATTCGAGCCAAATATTATAGCACAATATGTTCTAAAACGGGTTTCAAAGATGGCTGGAAAATGCCTTTTGACATATGACGCCGCGCGTGGTGCCCTGCAGCATTTTAGTGACACAGCCTGTGGTGAGGCAAAATACCTCTGCCAAAGTGCTGCGTAGAGGCATTCTCTGGTGATGCTGTGAAATTGACGCAGCGGCATGTGACACACTTTCAGCAATCCCTCGTGGTGGCTTGTTTTGCTTTGCAGGGATCCTCTGATGCCACAGATGCGCAAGGTCATACGTCTGACTCGTGGGCTTCAAGCCGCTCATTTTCAGGTGAGCAACCACCAGTGATACATGTTGGAACAGGTGCACATTACTGGCACTCACCTGTGAGGCAGGAACCTCTAGGTTCACAAACCGGATATTATACCTTAAATTGAGGATAACACATCGAGCAATGGAATGAAAAATGACACATGTAGCTTTAGAGACAAGAAGGGAATGGCGTGGTTCATGGAACAAACACGTGTCGTTAACTTCTTCATGTAGATCGAGAAGAAATGGGCACAGGCAGGGCATGTAATGCAAAGGCAAGACAACTAATCGTCATTAATATTTTACATGCTGCTCTATCAATTAGTGATCAGAAAAATTAGAGTGATGACACGACGATAGAAAGTACATATGTTCTTTTTTTGTGTATGTTCCAAACATAGGATCATCCATACAAAACTCTCAAAGCTGGAAGGTGGAGAATCATTAGCTTCTGTGTTTTATTGTTACAGTGTCTAGTAATTATTGACCATCTTCCTGTATTTTTGTTCTGCTTTGTTCACTGCAAAACTGAAAAGAAAAAATTGTTTAAAGTGAGAGGACCTAAAATATACTTCGTAGTGGCAGAACCCAAGATATGCTCATTTGGGGACATTTATTTAATGTTTGTAAATGTGCTGATAATAAAAATTGCAATTTTTGATGTCCTGCATTACAAAAAGTAAGCTCATGAGAAAGTTGCATGTTGCACTCTGGAATGTCGGAAAGTATAGAAGGTTCAGGCTAACACAGTAAGTCCCCGTAGAAGATAAGCATGGCATGACAGAACATTACGGCAAACAGACGAGATCGAGAAGATTGCGGGGATGAAGTGGTCCCTACAATTTGCTCACATGTAGCAAGAGGAACTCCTGGGAGTGCTTCATCATAATAAGTGCAAGTTTACATTTCTTAAAGAACTGGGCAAGTAATTGCTTCATGACAGAAAGTGGTGCGAACACACAGGACAAGGCAGAAGACTGGACAAAGCGCTGACTAACAACATGAGCATTTATTTTGGTTGAACAAATATATACGCTTCCTTTGCTTCCTTTGGAAAGGAAATCGCAAAAAATGGAGGGGGAGAGGTGATCCTGACGCATGCGTCCCAGCCAGTCCACGACAGTGCGATGATCAACTGCAGAGATAATTGATGTCTTTGTCACTAAATGTAATCAATGGAGCGCTGACACGTGAAGGCCTGATGGAATGAATTGTGAAAGCTTTGTGGATTTGCTGGGCGCAGCAGTTGCGGCAGCAGTTGCGGCACCTGATGTAACAGTACTGTTTGCTGACGACTGTGTCACTTATACCACAGTACGAACGATCGACGATCAGTTACGGCTTAATACCTCCCTAACTACCCTTTCAAGGTGGTGTGAAGAATGGGGAATGGAAATAAACGTAGGAAAAACCTCGTATATGCATATAACCCGAAAGAGAGCACCCTTAAAGGGGTCCTGAACCACCCTCCGGGCTTCGTGAAAAAACATATTCTATGGCTTGCCTACGCTGTAACGAACATCTCAGCCAAATGCTGTAGTCATCCGCGAAGCGTAGCATTCACAAGCAGAGCACAAAGCTTCCACTTCTTCAGGAGCCCTCAACTCATAAAGCGGCTTCTCCTCACGCTCCTTGAATATGCTCTGTTTCGTCATAGAGCATTTACAAGGAGCGTCGCTGCTATTGGCCGATGGCAGACACGCCCGCATCGGCTGTGTGCGGGCCCTTCGCAGCGTGCCTTTTTTAAAACCGTAAGCGCGTGCGTGCCGTGCGTGCCGTGCACTCGCTTTTCCTTGCGTTGTGAGCACCTATATAGGCAACATAGTTGCTGGAAATATGTAAAAATTTATTTGTTAATGTGCAAACCTCATAGATGCCATTGGAAGGCGTCCGTAAACTACCTTGGCGTGGACGCGAACGGTGCGGTGCAAAAGTCACCATAAATATAGTTTTCCAAGAAGCCAACAAATGCATGCCTGCAGCCTGTAATAAATCACAAATTAATCCCAAACTTTAATTCATCAGTGATTGTAGATGGTTTTATTCCCTATGATACTCCAATGCGCCACCTTCTAGTACTCGTACTCAATAACATGGCTGGAGTTGAACCCAAAATATTTCTTCTATAAGGTAGATTAAAGGACTAGGTGTGATTAGGGTGTACTTGGGTGGATTAGAGCTCATTAAGGTGCATTAGGGTGGATTAAGACAGACTGAGGTGCATTAAGGTGGACTATGGCATTTTATAGAGCGGATTACGCTATACTTAGATTAGGGTGAATTAAGGATTACAACAGATTAGGGTTGACTAAGGTAGTTTCAAATGAAATCATTACGTCTGTAATGTTTGGGTTAATTTGGCATAACTTAATAATCTGAGCTTATTGAGACTTGACTTAGTCTTAACCTAATTAGTCAGGACCGTAGTTAGCGTCACACTAATTAGACTCCAGTCTAATTAACTTATACCTATGATACATTGTTTAATACGCTGGTCTTCATTAGTCATGGTATAATTATGCTTGGGGTAATTAGTCATATCTTAATTATATGTGGCCTATTTAGTACAGGCCTAGTTACGCTGTTCTTTGACATATTATCTTAATTAGGTATCGCTTGATGAACACTACCTGAAATAGGCCTGATTTAATCAGTGTTAGCCTAATTAGTTCTGAAATGTTTAGTCTCAACTTAATGAGGCTTGACCTTGAAGTCTTAGCATAATTACCTTCAATTAATAAGTGCTAGCTTAAGTTTGACTTAACTAGTAATAACCTAGCTATGCATGATTTAATTAGTATTATTTAATTAAACACGGTCTAATTAGAAGCTTGCTTACACTAGATTTGTTCATATCAGCTAAATTAGGCTTCGCATAATTAGTTACCTTAATTAGACGTTTATTAGTATCATTGCTTGATTAATTATAAATCCTTAGTATCCACTTAATTAGGTGTGACTTACTTGTCATAGCTCAATTCAGGTTGAATTAGTTCAGTTTGGCTTAGTTGGATTAGTCCTGTCTGAACTAGGCTTCAATTAATTATTCCTAATTAGGCTCCTTTGAATTAGACTTAGACTTACCTAACTAGTCCTAGGAATCTTAATTAGGCTCCATTGAATGAGACTTAGCCTTACCTAACTAGTCCTAGGGAGCTTTGTCTTTACTACAGCGTGGTAGTGTTATGCTAGCATTACATAGCTTAGTGGAGTTTTCGGCAGATTTCCCAGTTTCACCAATAGCTTAAACAGCTTCGCTGTTAAAACTGAACTAGTGTATTCACACATTAAATTAATCCATCCATCTTAGCGCATGTCAACGTACCTTATTCCACATTAACCTGTCGGCAAGGGTCCGAGTTGTGAAGGTCTTCCTTTCGAGTCATAGTAGTCACGTTCGAGCCCGACCGCATGATTATCCCGTTTACAATCACTAATCAACAATTAACTAACTTGGGGTTATGCAGGACAAGGTGGAGCAGCGTTGGTAGTTGCGCTGTTTGTCCTGACGCCGCGTTATGCGCAATATCGACGACAAGCAGCACACTGACAAAGTAAACGCTCACACCTGCGAGCCTAAACGTATGTGATGAACGAAAACAAAGCTTCGGAGGATCGAAAAAGAAAAGAATGCGGTCATGGCGAGAGCACGCGACCGAGCCCAGGCGCGAAGGCGGCCACAAGCGCGCTGCGAAGAAACAGTCCCCGGTAGTCGCGCGCTTTTCGTCAGCCACTCTGACCAGCGCCTCCTCTGACACGTCGCTGAAGTCTGGTGACGTAAAGCGGTGGGCGGGGCACCTCCTTCGACACCGCCCTAAGGAGCTCTGTACCCTCTATTCCGCAGAGTTGAGATAGGACTGGAAAGGGAAGTTTTCCGGTCGCAATATCTTCGCTCCTAACAAACCGTTTTGAAAAATTCTTTCGGCTGTGAATTTCTGAAAGGCATTCAATACACATCCAGCCGTTTTCAAAACCAAGCCCGAGTGGTGGTTCAGGACCCCTTTAAAATTTGCGTATCATTTAATGGGACTACACGTAGCAGAGGCCGCTTCGGTGAAATATTTGGGCGTTACCATCACAAACACATTAAAATGGGATGTTCACATTAACCAGGTGTGCACAAAAGCGTACAGACAGCTGGGATATCTTCGCAGGAAACTCGCTCTAGCCCCTTCCAAAGTTAGACTAACAAGTTATAAATGCCTTGTACGACCAATCCTCGAATACGGCAGTGTAATCTGGAATCCGCACCAAACTTACCTTCTTAACCAGTTGGAGGGAATTCAAAATAAAGCGCTCCGATTTGTGTATTCTCAGTATTCTCGAGATGTCAGCGTAACCGCGCTATGCAATAAGGCAAGAATTCAAACACTGGTGATCCGGTAACGCATAGCTGCATTAAAATTTCGTTATCTGCTTTATCATGACAACATTAACATCAACAAACACGAGCACTTGAAACAACCATATCAGCGCTCCGCCAGAACAAACCACGACAAGAGTATCGGGCCTTTCATCTCCCGTTGCAATTCATTTAAGTATTCATACTTTCCGTCAGTCATAGAAATATGGAATAACCTGCCACGGTGATATAGTGTCCTCAGAATCTCTCGAATCATTCACTACCAATCTTGAAAAGTTTTTGGATCAGCAAGTTTCAGCATTGTAGAATAATGGGGCAACTTTTCATGGAATGTACGTTTTTGATTCGTATGCCATTCGATGTTTCAATTCTCAGACCTGTGTCTAATATGTACTCTCCTGTTAGCCTATGGTGTTTTTATTCTCTTTTATTTCTTGGTTCTTTGACCAAATGTATAGTTGAATCTGTAATTGTTTAGAGTAGTCTGTACTGTTCCTTTTTATTTTCTTCCTTTCTTATTTTGTTTATTATTTTTTTGTTCTGCGGTCAATCTGTATCATTTTTTCCCACTCTTGTAAGAGCCTGTTAAGGCTTACGGTATCAATAAAATAAATGAATAAAATAAATAAAATGCATGACTGTATAAAGTTGGGCGTACACCCACGATCGGTACAGCAAATAGCCAAATTGCTTCCTGTTTTTGCCTTGACATTATTCTTGTGCTGTCTTAGGCGGTCATTGATACAACGGCCCTTCTGCCCAACGTATAGGCCCCCGCAAGACATTGATACCTCATATACAACCGCAGTCTTGCACTCTTGTAAAAACTACTTTTTATGTTGCTTCTTGCAGGCAGCAGTCTGAGGGCGAAGGTCATTCACTTTTCTGAATAATAAACCCATTTTTACTGGTGCCGAGAAAACAACTTTAGCACTTGCACGTGCGGCCGCCTTTTTGACTTGGTGAGAGACACCATGCATTTCGCGCCTTACGTTTGTTGCAATGTCTGTGCACAACCAGGCACGTCATCCAGTGTGTCGTGAAGATGCGGAGTGTGCGTCACATGCAGGAAGCTCGGCGTCGTCGCGCTGACCCCACGCGATACTTGCCGCAACTGTGCTCGGGCAGGTACGGCACTGGTACGGAGACAGCCACACTTACGGGAAACGCCCGCACGCAGCAAACGCCCCAGCTGTGACGGCATGGGCCGAGTAGTCAACGCGCTGCGCGTAACTAGCCTGGCCAGTGACGATCGGCACCATGCTCGACCATGCAGCTGCAGGCATCGCATTGCGAGGGAACGATGTGTTTTTCACTCAGTAGCAGATCACGATACAGGGGTACAGATGCACGCACGTGCATCGGGAAAAGGTGATACGTGTGTCCTGCCGCTGCGTTAGCCGCCATGTGTTCCAGAATCTGAGTAGTTTCGAAATGCTCCACGTGCTATTGGCCGGTCGTGCGAGAGTGCCGGAACATTTTCTGTGCTTTGGTAAAAAGGAAGAAAAAGGCTCGTAAGCCTTGTAATAAGTGCTTCAGGCAGTATTACTGTGCCTTTGCACATAATTCATTCTTAGTAGTGGCAGCATGCATCAGAAAATGCAAATTTGCACCTGGTGGTTAGCACCTACTACCGTTTGGTGCATAGTTCGCAGCATTCCCTGCAGCTACATATTCACTGTATGTGCCTTTTTTATTGGTTAAAGCCATAAGTGTGTCGTGGTATCGATGTGTACCACTTGGTAAACCAGTACTAAAATTGCAAAATTGCAAAAAAGAAAAGCCTCGTTTAAAGGTGGACATAGTTCCAGTCGATGGTTGCATATTATTTAGACAATTAAGTTGACCAAAAAGAAGTTAATAACCCTCAGTAATAATAAAACACTTTTTATGTATGTAGAAATAGAACATAAAAATTGGGACGAAATCTTGCCCTATGTAACGTTAATGTACAACATGGCTAAGCAGGACATAACACGCATGACTCCGTTCAGCCTTGTTCACGGTTGGGAAGTACAGACGACGCTGGACGCGATGCTACCACATGAATGTGATGACACTGCGATGGACGCCGTTGTATTTACGCAGCGTGCAGAAGAAGCCAGTGAGTTTGCAAGCGTGCGGATTCACCGGCAGCAAGACCACGATGCAGGCCGCCATAATAATGCGTACCACAAAATCGTAACATTCGAAACCGGTGACAGAGTGTGGGTTTGGACACCCATACGGAAACGTGGATTGTCTGAGAAGCTATTGAGGAGATACTTTGGACCTTATCGTGTATTGCGACGCATTAGCGATGTCACCTGCGAGGTCGTCCCCTACAGTCCCCCTTCTACGAGACGCCAGCAGCACCGTTCTGAACTTGCGCATGTAGTGCGTATGAAGCCGTGCATCAGCGAGCGAAAGTGCGCCAGACTCTGGTTCCCATGTAGCTATACCTTTAGATTAGCCTAGGGGCGATGCTCTTTTAAAAGGAGGCCAGTGAGACGTGTGTTGGGTGAAGAGGACAACGGCGATGACAAATGGGGGTTTTTGCGCATTCCTACTAGTGGGGCAAATGCACAGCAGGGTCTTTAGAGGAAGAAGACATGTTTGGAATAGAGCTTGAACAAGCTGTCTTGTGTTCTCAAACTGTCGCTCTTTCTTCTCATGTAGTAACGCAACAATATGAAGTCTGTTAACTTGAACTGGCACCTTAGTCCTGGCACAGCCCTGTGTATTTCACTGGGGGGAAACTCCCAATAATTCAAACGTGTTGGTGTCCACGACAGCTGATTTTAATTGGGAGCCCCTGGTTTTCAGTCAATCATGGATTTTTCGGTATTTGTGGAGTGCCATTCCGCATGAAGGGTGTGAACATTGAGTGCATCTTCAATACATTGCCTGCATTTGCGCGCATATGTGGCCAATACTCGGAAGGCAGTAAAGGTGAAGATGTTGTGGTGCATGGCGCTTCAAGCTTGCATGTTTCTGCGCTTCGGAGGGACTAATGGCAGGTGATGCCAACAGCATGGTTGACTGCACCGATCATGTGAATGGATGGAGATCCTAATGTGTGATCTGTGGCTTTGCTTGTGTGGACAACCTTGTTTTGTACATTGATCTCACGGATGACGAAGTCATACACTTTACAACGATGATCGCAGATTGCCAACACTCACATTATTATTATTTATTTATTTAGTCAATACTGCCGACTTCTCTTCGAAGTCGTAGGCAGGATTGGGTAACAGATACACTTGATAATACATTTTCCAAAGCAAGAAAACAACAGAAGAAGCTTAAAAACAAACAGTATATCGGGGTAAACATAGAAGGAAAATAGGAATTTACAAACATTGAACACATAAGTAAATGCAGCACTCTTTTTTTTTTAACAGAATAGGCAAGTTTTGTTAATAAAAGAGGCTAGAATAACAGATATATTGACACAATCAGCAAAATGGGATATAATCGAGCTAGCATTGAACAAAAGAGAGTAATGCAACTCGGACGCACACAGTAAATGCTGTGTCAATGAGACGAAAAAAAACAACAAGAAAAACGAAAAAACGTTCAAAGGATAGATGGGAGATCCGCTATCGCATTCATGAATGAAGAAACAGTTGTGGATGATAGAGCTTCGTCGGGCAGGGCGTTCCAACTATGTGCTGCTCAGGCAAAGAAGGATTTTCAGAAAGCACTGGTATTGCATGGAAATTCTTGGACTTTCTTGCTATGGTATGAGCGTGTAATATGTGATTTCAAAGGTACAGTATATTTACCTTTATCGATTCCTAGGTTATTGTGATAGCTTTGATAGAACAGTTTGTCTTTCACACACGCGCCTGCGCTCTAAGGGTTGCAAGTTCGAATTTTCAAGGAGGGTTGAGGGGGATGTAAGCGTTGTAAATAAACCTTATTGATTTTCTTTGTATGTGTTCGAACTTTTTAATATTTGTTGATGTATGAGGGCCCCACACAGGAGACGCATATTCCAGTATGGGCCGCACATGTTTTATACACCAATATTTTAATTTCTTTGGTAGACTTTCCAATGGTTCTGCATAAATACCCAAATGTATTGTTACGAAGCATTACAGTGAGGACAAGTGTTGAGCCCTACGAAGTGAGAACGACGACGAGTGTTTTTGAAACGCTTGCGCGTGTGTGTGTGTGCCTTCAGCCATTTTGTCGGTTCGGCCAACACTGTAAATAATCATTTCATCACTCTTGCGTCTCCGTCACAGTATTATTGCCTTTTTATTGTGTGTACTCATGTGCTCATTCCGCTTTAAGACAGAGGTAATTATAATACCTAAGTATTCGTAGCTGTTAACGAGAGATATGCAGTTATCGTTGATGCAATTGATGAAAGGAAAGGGACTCTTTCTGCGTGTAACTCTCATTGCAACAGTTTTTTTGGGATTAATGTTCATCTGCCAAGCCACACCAAAAGTGTATCTTTACCAAGGACTTGTTTAGGGTTATCTGGTCGTTAAGGTCATTGATGACGTGATAAAGGATGCAGTCGTCTGCAGAAAGTATTATTTTAACGGGTATGTCACATACTATATCATTACAAAACAGAGAAAAATATTCTTATTGATGTTTTGGTTTGAGCTTCTTCGAATGTCGAATAATGCCGAGTGGTGCGAGTTGCTTCGAAGAGGCGGGTCTTGCACAAAGTAGAAAACGCGGGGAACGCCAAGGCAGCGTCCGCCGCTCCTACTGGCCGTTGTGGTGGTGCAGGTGGTGGTACCGGCTCTGGCCACTGGAATGCCGACGGCGATGGTGTTGGTCCAGCTGATGAATGTTGTAGAGGGCTGATGAATGTGTTAAGTACCAGCAGCCCCCCGTCCCGCATGCACCTCGAGTGCGTATCTCCGCCTGTTCAAGCGTCTGTGCGTGAGTGACGTCGCGACACGGCGACGACGTCACTCACGCACAGACGCTTGAACAGGCGGAGATACGCACTCGAGGTGAAACAGCGCATCACCCGGTTGTTGGCGACGTCCCACGTTCCCAGAGCACCCACGACCACGACCTCCACGCTGACGTGCTGGTACCTGCGGGACAAGTAGCGCCTAATGTCGTCGTACTTTGTCTCCTTCTCGCGACGTGCCGCGACACTGGCGTCGGGCGCGTTCTCGAAGGGGCAGGCGATGTCGATGATAACGGCCTCCTCACCTCTCACGACGACTAGGTCGGGGCGTAAAGTAGTGTTCCCCACCGGCCTGTTTTCATAGGCCACCATGGAGCTCCGGCCTGCGGCTGCACGTGCCCCTGCCACGATGGAGTTGTGGTGTGCGGTATACAGGGCGTTGTGCGTCATGCAGTGGCATAGGACATGGGGCAGCGTTTCCTTCGCGTCCCCGCATATCCTACAGCACTGATCCTGGTTGGAGCCCCACATGCGGGCGCCGTTCAGAGGCAGCACATTGAGGTGCGCCCTATAGACGAACCGCCAATCCCTGAAGCTCGTGAAGGCGCTGGACAGTATGAAGTGGGAGCTTGCAGGATCAGTGGCCATGCATGCCACCACCTTTCCCTGGTCAGGTCGGCCGTGGAGGGACCAGTTCTGGTGGGTGGTGAGGACGTCCCGGAGTGCACGGACGACCCCGCGGCGATGATTAGAAGTAATCGTTACGTCGCCGCCAGTTAGGCACACGTTCTCCGGGTCAAGGCCCCAAGCAGCCTGGACACTTCAGGAGGCGTTCCGAGCCTCCGTCTAGACCGACCGCAACTGAGTTGAGGGGGCCCGAAAGTCGCCCTCCACATCGCTGTTCAGGTAGGCCTCCACGTCGACCTGTGCCATGTCTCGTTTGAGACGTGCCGCAACCAGGGAGTGCAGGTCTTGAAAAGAGGGGTCGCGGAGCTCATGGTCAGCCGTCATGAGAAGCTTGACGGCGCTATCACGGCAGACGCAACTGAGCTCGGCCGCCGCCGGGATGGCAGCAGCTCTGCTCCTGGCGCCGCCGTACAGATAGTCGTTCGACGTGTTGTCCGGCAGGTACAGTGCTTCAGCAGTGGCCACACCGCCTCGTCAAGCCGCTTCCAGTCCGACTTGCCAAGGTCGCCACACATTATGGCGAAGTTGAGCGCCGGAAAAACAAACGTTCGGACAGCGTCCGGACGCTGCCACGGTGCCAACATCGACGTGAGGATGGCACGTCCCTTGGCAGTGGCCTCGCCGACGGTCTTGTTGTCAGAGGCCAGGATCCGGAAGCCGACCGGACGGCCCAGGAACCTCTGCGACTCAAAGTCGGTGAGGGACAGGATAGAAACACAAGCGACGGTGAACTTCGGCGGCCGCGTCCCCGCCGGCATCGTGCCGCTCAAGGGAATCGAGCAGCACTTCGCCGTGTTGAGGGAGAGGCCGATCGAAGGCGCCATCTCCTCGATGCGATCAATCCAGTCCGGAGCTGAGCCGGGGAGGAGGCCAGAGGGTTGAGGTTGTCCGTGTACGGCAAGATGTTGTGGCTGCAGGCGTTGCCCTGCACAGCCCTGATGATGGGGCCCACCACTAGGTTGAACAACAGGCCGCTGAGGAGACAGCCTTGGCAAATTCCGGCCGAGATGGAAATCGGCTCGGAGATGCCTTCAGCCGCCACCAGGCGAGCCCTGTTGTGCCTGTACAGGTCCCTCACCACCTCAGTAAAGGTGTCTCCAGCTCCAGCCCCCTGCAACGCAGCGAGCAAGGCCTGGTGGGGGACCGACCCCGTACGCATTAGTGAAGTCAAGCATTGCAGCGCACATGTCGTCCAGGCGGCACTGGAACATGTAATTGCGCTTGAACACACCGTCGTAGGGCAAGAAGCCCTTCTTACAGTGTGAGAGCACGCGGTACTCCAGCGCCCAAGCCTGTAAACGCCCAGCCAGGCACTTGGTGTAGAGCTGAGAAGCCGTACAACCAAGGGCTATGGGACGCCAGTTGCTCGGCATGGCAGGGTCACCCTTCTTGTGGATGAGGAATGTGCGCGATGTCCTCCAGTCGTCCGGCTTTCGCCGATTGTGGAGGCACACGTTGAAGAGGGCGGACAGAAAGCCCCCCTCGGGATCCACCCTGTGCCAGTGGTGATATGTAATTCGATCACCCCCTGGTGCCGTGTTCTCTGAACGCAGCAGGCGTGCCTGCACCTCCATGTGGGTGAAACGCCCCAGTCGGTGCAGGCGTCCTATGGCGGAGGAGGGACATGTCCGCCTCCGACTGGCTCACGTTGTGGACCAGTGTGCCTCCAATTTTCACAGGGGAATCGCACAGGGTCTCGAAGGGCCGTCCAGGATCAGCCGCACTGCCCTGCATCAGTTGCGCCGGTAGAGCCTCTGGATGTCGGCCGCGTTGTCGGGGTTCACCACCCGTGGGCGGGACCCACCCGACAATTGAGGCAGCCGGACGGCGGCGGCAGTGGTCAGGGCCAACGTCTCCGCCCATGCGGCCTTACAATGGTCCCAGGACTCCTGGGACGGAGGCTCGCGGAGTAGAGAGCGAGAGCCTTGCCTGTGCCTCCAGAAGGCCGGTGACGTGGAGGTTGAGCCATCTACAGAAACGCTTTGGTACCAATGAGAAAGGTATGCCCGAATCCATGCGAGTAAAGAATCATTTTTCAGGATTGGTTTTAATTTATAAGGAACTTATGATGGGAAACTCGGTCGAATACTCTCTCGAAATCAAGGAATATAATATCAATTTGACCATGGTTGTCTAGAGTGCTCATGAGCTCGTCACCTGTCTCAAGTAGTTCTGTGGTAGTCGACAATCCTTTATGAAAGCCGTGTTTCCGTGGGTCGATTATGTTGTTGCTGTCAAGGAAGGCTGAGATGTGTTTACTATGTGTTGAAGCAGTTTTGCGCATGTACACAACAAAGAAATAGGCCTGTATGATGACACTAGTGACTTGTTTTCGACTTTAGATATAGGAATTATTTTTGCGTATTTCCATTCACTCTGAACATCGCCACTAGACAATGATTGGAGAATATAAGTGTTAGATATCTGGAGCACCATTCCGCATAACGAACAAGAAATCCATTGGGTATAGCAATCAGTTCCAGGTGATTTTTTTGTATCAGTGTTCAGCACCGACGACAGAACACCTTCTTCAGAAACACTAATGTTGTCTAAGGGAGCTATGTCATCTAATGATCGAAAAGGAGGGCCGATTCCGTTATCGTTTGTGAACACTGAACTGAAGTAGACGTCCAACGCTTCTGCGATTTCTACACTGTCAACAACGTTTGTATTGTTTATGGAAAGACGGAAGAAAGTTTTATTTTTTTGTGCAATATGATGCTCGAACTTTCCAGGCGATGAAAGGAGAAATGACATGAGTTCATGTCGGTGCTTGTTTTTGGCATATAACTGACGGATCAACTAATTTAGTTTGTTTGTTCTTTTTTGCCTCCATAAACACAATTTTCAAAATCACGTGCCACAAACATGTAGTGCCCAATTTGAAATGAATCCAGAGGTGGCTTCTTTGGGTTCTGCCTGTGCAATGTGGTGCGATGTCTGTTCATTTTAGTGCCCGCCCGCTAATTGGAACTTTGCTTAATTTGAACAATTTTATGGTGTCCTTCGAGTTTGGATTAACAAGCTTTTACTGTATTTTGTTCTTAGTTTCACCGTTAAGGCTTCACCTTGTCCACTTCCTGTTTCTATGCTTTCTGAAGAATGTACTCGTAATGCTGAGTTGGTTTCGTTCTGCGAACTAACATCTCTCCTCTGCTATTCCCATCATCTATGCCATAGCTGCCAATTGCTTCTTCTCCCTTTTGGTTTCTTCCTACATCCTTATTGAAGCCTTCCATAACTATGGTGCATTGCGTTCGTATCCTCTGCATTGTCAGCTCTACGTCCTCATAAAAAAATTTACCTTTTTATCATCATGACTGGAGTTTGGTGTGTATTCTTGTAGCAGTTTTAGCATATATCCCTTATCAGTTTTAACACATTGCATGCAGCTATTTCACATATGCTGTAGAACTCCTCAATGTTACCCGCAATATATTTGTGGATTAGGAACACCGCTCCATATTCTGTCTTCTGAGAGAGTCCTCTCAAGCACAGGACTTGCCTGTTTGTCAGCACTAGATGTGCCTCCTCAGTTCTCCTAAGCCCATTGATGCCCCACTTAACACCTTCCAATTATTCTAATAATCCTGCAAGTCTAGCTTCACTAGAGATGGTTCAAGTGTCAAGCATCACAACGTTTAAATTCCCCTGACGGCCTCTCCAAATCTATTTGCGTTTGAGTCATTTCCTGTCTGCACTCTGCATTCGTCCATTGTCCGAACTTCCACTGTTGCTGCTGCCATTGGTCCAGTGGGACGTTTGGGAGGTGGTGGCCAAGATGTTCACCTGGGCCAGTTCCTGTTCTTGTGTGGCAGTGAGTCTCAGGGATGGAGCAGGGAATGTGGCAGCCCATAAGTTGCATTGCCCATTCGATCTACCGTCCACTGAGAAGTTTCAAACTTAATCGTTGTGCATTGCAGACCATAAGAGAGTAAGAAATAAGGGCTGCAATTATGGATGGCTTTAGATTAAAAAGGGAAGAGATCCATCAGTGAATAGTGAGGTAGGGCTTTAAAAAAAAAGAGAAAGAGAGGAAAAATGTGGTCCTCTTGCATGATTCAAACCCACGACCCTTTGATAAGTTTTGAAGCCTAGTTGGCTAAATGATACTGTCCAAGAGGTGTTTGAGGAGCTGCAACTCTGGTTTGTAACCAGCTGCTTCTTGCTGGCAAGGGCAGTGCGATGGTGAGATCATTCTCCAACTGAGAAAACTGCTGTGGTGACTCTTTCAGGTGCCTGTTCAGTGTAATCGCTGTTGTTTTGTTATATGTGTTGAAGCTTCCTAGTCGTGAAAAGCAGTCTTGGCATACATTCAGAATCTTCAATTCTTTAATGAATTGTGAAGCTGACAGAATGTGGACACCTTATAAAAGTGGGGATATCACATACAAACATATGTAATCTTACAAGAGAAGCCTCCCAGCTACTTTTAAAAGGATGCAATGTGCAGAAAAAACCAGAAACTGTGAAAGAAGTTGCGCTATTACACAGTTGTGTACTAACTGTCTACCACATAACTTATTTTGCTTATTTAATCCGTAGTATTCAAATGTGTGGCGTAGATAAAATTTGAGGTGCCTGAATGTATGTATATGCAACACATCTTACGCAACTTCTGGGGATTGTCAGAAGTTAATCACACAAGCATGGCCCATGTGCTTCGAGTAGTCAGTCAGATTGCCTACCTCCTGCTGATGGCTAGCCTCCTGGTTAGCTCTGTTGGTAGGGCGAATGCCCCCAGACAGGCGTTTGTAGCTGGTTCGATCCCTGGACCAGAACAAATTTTTTGTCAACCTTTCTAGCTTTCATTGCTGAAAGTCCATATGGATACCTTGTAGCTTTGTGCTACAGGCATGTGGATGCCAATTTTTAGATGCGAAGCAGCTCTTTGACTAGCCTGTATAACGCTGTCCCTCCCACAAAATCGCTGTCCCTCCGTACCACAATCATCATCATCATCATCCTGCGCACAAGCGCGAGGCAACGCGCTTCCCTCGGCGCAGGTGTTGGAGCGGTGCCAAGTAGGTCACGCTCCCCTTGCACGCTTCCCTCGCAGGTGCGCGCGTACGTCACTCTCCCTCACCCGCCTGAGCGCCCGCAGCTGCCGGCTCCAATGCCCGCTCGCCTCCTGTGTCTGCGTTTCAAACAAACGTTTACACCAGTAAACGCTACACCGAGTTTCGCTTCAAACTTCTTCCAGCACCCGTGTTAGCGCTGTTCAACCCGTGACACCACCCGTGCGCAACGCCAAGTTGGTGGTCCAAGTTTTTTTCTTTTCTTAAATGCTTCCCTTTAATCGAAGCACTGATCTTGGCACGCACACGTTTGTGGACACATTTGGATATTTGATGATTCTGTCTTGTGTCTATGAATCCATGCTTGTCTCAGTTTCCAAACTCTGCATGCAGAACAAGATGGAGGCCACCATTCAAGAAACCAAGGTGCTGTCCATAAACGGAGGAGGAAGGCACGACGTCCAGTGTTTGAGGTGATCTTCCCCAAAGACGCCTCTACGCAGTGCAGTGTGGAAACGGCTTCCAAGACTGTCAGCTATGCTGTCAAAACTGCATCCAAGTCTGTGCAGTGCGATGGGTGTGCATATGTGGACGTTTAAACAGAGAGCAGGGCATCTTGCTCAGTGACTGCTTCTATGTGTTCAAGGCTTAAGGAAGTACATTTTTAGAGCGCAAGAAATAAAGGGGGGAGGACATACAAAGCAAGGATATACAAAGGACAGGTGCTACGTGTATTCCTTCTTTCTTGCACTCTATACAATATGTAGTATAGTTAACCATGCATTGAGTAGCCGTGAAAATCAAGTGCTTTCCAGAGAAATCACTACTACTTACCGGTTGTTCAGTAGCAGCGTCTGATCTTGTTTCGCTTAAAGGTTTGAAGGAGAAAAAAATAACACACAAGAGACGTTAACTGGCTGGGTTTTGCGGCACTGCTATTTTATTTTGCAGGGAAAAACTGCCTAATGCTGGTCTCTTTTGCAGTCCTACTCGGGTCCAGGAGGGCGTCCTGCATGTGATGCTTCACTCATGTGATGCTTGATGCATCACATGAGTCAATCTGCCTCGCCGCTGCACTCGGCCTTATTTCGCAGCAAGCGCAGCAAATTTCTAATTTTGGCAGATGTCGGCACCTCTCGAGGTGGTTCGTCATCGCCGTCCCCTCCCTTAGTGGCCGTTTGAATGATTTCAGCGTCCATCATTTCTCCGGTCACTGGCACATCTTGCTCGCACAGTGCGTACTTGAGAAAAGTCATGTCACTTTCGGCGGCACCGTTACCGGTAAGCTTTAAGCTTGATGACCTCTTGACAAAGTTCCTCACAGTCTGTGAAGTCATCTGTCTCCGCCTCTGGCAAACTGGCGCTACACGAAAACCCAGTGTGTGCAAAGCAGTTGGCGATAGCCGCTGCGCGAACTTGCTGCCAAGCACTGCTGAGGAGATGCATTGCTCCCAGCAGGTCAATTTCACAGCATTTGCCATTTTTATACAACAAAATTCTATGGAGCAGGCTTTTTCAATAGATTTTTTCGGGCAACTTCTATCACACCGTGGGCAACTTCTATCACACCTTTGAAAGCGTAGACAAAGGGATGCCGAATTCCTGCACGATGCTCGATTTTGTTCGGCCTCCTTTCTCCACTTCCTTAATTAAGGCAACTATCCTGTGTAGCATTAGCGACTTGAACTGCTTTAATGATGCCATGCTCGCCGCACTCACACTAAGTAGCTGTTCCTCACATTCAGCGAAAAATCCGTACTGTGTGCGTTGCACAGATTCAACAGAAATCACAACTATGAGAGGTGTGATTCACATGCACTGCACAAAGCGAACGAAACAAACTGCACCAAGTGTGGGCAGGGGGCCTGTTCTGCACGTGCGTCCATGGTGTGCCACATGATGTGCCACAGGGTTGCTTGACAAAGTTGATGTGTCGCTAGGCTCTGACTTCAGGGTTGCGGAAAGCATAGACTTTGTGGCAGGCGTGGCTAAAAAAGAAAAAAAAAAATCGAGGGACTTCAGGCACGGCAGCATTGCGCAAATCTTGTGGAATGGTCCAGTGGCGGAATTATTGTTGCACTCCGAGTCAAGATTTCAAGATATCTGCAATCCGACCCAAAAATGTTTCGAGGCAACAAATACAAGGGGTGTACGGGAAAGGTTCTGTGCAGCGGAGAATTTCAACGTAGCCGATTCATCGAGATATCAGAGTTTGAGGTACTTACTGTACTGTACTTTTGTGTGTTTAAGTACACATCACAGCATTAACTACATCATCACTGCTACATGCCACTGTAGGCTGTACGCCTGTTGCATCCAGAACAGTCTTGCTTGCCATTGAGCAGTGCAACCCTTCTTGGGGCGATGTGAAGTGCACATGCAAGGTTCTGCTTTCCGAACTGTGGCGTCAAGTGCACTTTCACCAGGACTGCAGCCATCTGTCTGGTGTCCATCCCTGGCATGTGTGTCACATGTATTTTTTTTTTGCGCTATAAAATTATTTTTTTTGTTAACCATGCACCAATTAGGCATGCCTTTTTATGCATTCACAGGTTTCACTCCCAGCAATGGCTACTGCCTGAGGAAAAAGTAAGCACGCTTGCACATTAAGCATGGGGTGAGCACTCTTGTCTTCTTTTTTTTCCTTGCTTCAGGAAACTACCAAGATTGATAGCTTTTTCATAGCTTTCATTTTTGCGGTACACCATTTATCTTAGAGGTTAGCCACGTTTTATTTACATAATAAATTGAACGCTTAATGCAGAATGTTTAAAGGGGCCCTGCAACACTTTTCAAACATGGCCGAGGAAACGTGCTAGTCAGTCATGGAGGCTCCTGTGAATTTGTCGGCCAAATAATGTTGCGCTACATACAGTGAGGAAGTTGCAGTTTGGTTTTAAAATACACTGGGAAAGTGCCCACTCTTTCTTCAACAAAACATCTTTAAGGATTGCAAAATAATTTTTAGATTTATCATTGGCTGATTTTCAGTGGCAGCTACCGCAGATGACATTGGGTAGTGCCATGTCCTCACTGTGACTCTCGCCTGTTGTCACTGCAGAAGCGCCAATTTGTTCAAAGAAGAGAACACAGAGTTATGATGTGCCCTAGCATGTCTATGCCTTAGACAGAGTGCACTGTCTTTTTCCCAAGCAAATTAAGCGTAATTTATGGAACTTGCTGTGCATTAGCGGTCAAGAACTCGCAGATTTAGCATTGTCGTGCATTTTACATGCCACAACAGCAGAAGAAACGGTTCAGTAACTATACTCTTCTTGAAAAAAACTGCTTTTGGACACATCTGTCCCTTTGCACCATAACAGGAGTATGCTTCGACGTTGAATGGGTCTGCATAGGTGGAATTAGTAGCGTTTTCCCTTATGAAATGTCACAGGAAAGTTGGATGAGGTTTCAGCGTTGCATTGAGTGTGCTCGTACACCGGCTTTCCTATTTTTCAAGACAGCAGGGTCTTGTGCCGCCTGAGGGTGGCTGGAAAGTAACGCAATGTTTTAGTGTCGAAGCAAGGGATCTGCGAAACTTCGTTCCCATATGCGAGTGTCAGTGAATCCACACTATAAATTGAAACTTCGAATTTCTGAACGAAAAATTCACGCATCTCCATGAAGTGAACCATGACAAGTTGGCGAAGCACTGGGGATTGTTCGGTGTTCGGTGCATGTAAATGAGTGACAACGCGTGTGTGTATTTACACACGCGTTGTCACTTATGCTTCTGGTCTTTATGAGGTTCCTGCGCTCCCACGTTGTAGATCGTGCCGAGTTCCGGATTACTTTTAGTTAACACACACGCTGCGAATCCTTATGGTTCAGCTACGCACAAGAGAAATATCCCACTGGCACTACACTGCAGGTCAAGATCCAGTGTCTGTATATACGGAGTGGCCGGTGGGTGGTTGTGCATTGCGAGCAGTCATTTTTTCAATCAAGAAACTCGCTAGCAGACGCTGTCGTTATCAGCGTTGTCTCTCACGGGCGAGGGCACGTTTTTGTTCCTTGCGAGTTGCTAAAGCTTTCATCGCAGAAAGAGCGTCTCCATAGTCAATGTGTGTCATTCGCTCTCTCTCTCACGACACCACAGTGCCCCTAGCAGACTCCATGCAAACTAGAGCTATGGACAACGATGAGGCGGGGGGGGGGACAAGGCTTCGCCCCTAAAAAATTTTTTTGGACAGATAGACGACATCCAGCAAACCAATGTCTCACATTTCCCAAGTAAATGCATCAGGCAAAGCGCATTTCCCCAGACTGTAGTGCCCAGCTTTCGTAGTGTGCGTGCTGTGAGAGCTGCAAAGGAAATAACGTCGTGAGAGAGACTTAACGTTGCTCTGCAGTGCAGGATGGTGCAACGCGTGCTAGAGAAAGATGGAGCGAATTTTAGAAGCATTGATCTAGAAGACATCACACCACTCATGACTTTTTCAGCAGTAACAAATGTGGCTGCTCTTGTCTCTGGTTTCACAGCATACTCGTTTCACAGCAGCAAAGGATGAAATAAAATTGTTTCTGGTACGTAATTGACGAATGAGTTACATTTGCTTCCAGTGCCCTGAGACGACTAGTCAACGATGCTCCACTGTGGCGACTCTTTCTTGAGTGGAGCATTTGCACAGTGCTCCACATTTTGCGGACGAGCCTCAGCTGCCTGGAGGAGAAATCAACTTTCACAGGCCCTATGAAGAATGGCCTGTTTGACCATTGAATCAGGTATCTTAAGCTGACAGTTTTTCAGACAAGGCAGCAGCCTTTTGCACAAGCACGTGTGTGGTGCAATCTGTCATCCGCAGGTTTTCTTGTTGCCAACAAGACTTGCGATATTTCAATGACAGCAACAGGCAGACATGCACTGACGCGTCACAGTCCAGAGCAGCATGTAAGTGCCGCAACAAAGCAAAAAGAAAGGCGTGATACTGGTGATACTGACCATATCGTGGCCTCCGAGACATGGCGCGCCGGCTGCTACGGCTCAGGCAAATTGCGGAAGCTGCGGTCATATTAGGTTGTTGTATGAATAAGAAGAATCATACACCAGTGTAAAATATAGGTGGTATTCGTGTGATGTCATGTTGGCGGGAGAGTTACTGAGGGGTGTTCAGGCAGACTGGCAACAAGTGTGGATGCCATGACAGTGGCCACCGGTTCTGACTTGTGCATCGCATTGCTATTGTGTGTCTGCTGCCTACGAGTAATATTTCTGATAGTCCTCTTCGTTTAACCAATGCCTCCTTTAGAAAGATGCCTGGGACATTGCTCTATTTGCCATTGGAAGCCCGCTGCCATGCGTTTCAAGTGGATGCCGTGTGGCGGTGCTCAGAACTGTACTGCTGGAGCTGGCCGGTGTGCCTGGAAAGATACCGCTGTGTTTTCTGCACACGTGGCCTGCCCTGGAGGCGTAAGGTGGAGGGCCTGCTTGCTTCGTAGCAAACTTTTGCTCCGACAGTAGACGACACCGGTGGCGACGTGCAGCTGCCGCCGATGTATTGCAAGAGTCTACCAAGAGAGGCTCTGCGGACTGTACCGTGTGGAAAGGAGGAAAGGGTAGGGCAGCAGCTTTTTGGCTCATGTTGCAGGCATCTTTTTAAAGGAAGCATTGGTTTAACTTATTTGACGCAAAAAATAGTGATTAACGTGCTGTGAAACGGTGGCAGCCATGGGTGATGACCTTTCGGCTCGCTTGAGTGTGTATGCCGAAAAATAGGACGCAGATTGAAAGCAGCACCATGCACTAAAGGGTCTTTCTTTGCGGTGATACAGACCCGCTTGTACTGACGACAACCCCTTTTGATTCTCAACTCGTACGGATGGTGGAACTTTTGGGTATAATTTATATCCAAAAGTTCTACCTTCAGTATATGCCAAACCTGCATTTAACGAAATCCTGTTTATAACGAAGCTTTTGGAAATTTGTCGATTTCGGTATATCAACGTTTAACTGTATTTCTTTATTTGTCAATTTCATCATATCCAGGTTTCACTGTAGTTCTTCATAAAGAACTACAGTTAAACCTGGATATAACGAAATTGACAAATTCCCGGAAAACTTCGTTACAAAGAGGATATTGTTATAGGCAGGTTTGACACGAAAAGTTGAAAAAGAAATGCTTAAGTAAGCAAAAAAAGGTAACAGATGGCAGAACTCACCCAAAACATTTATTTCATTGTAAAAACTGCGTGATTTTGTTTTGTTGTTCATGATGTGTGGCAATGAACACAATGCTGCTCCGTTCAGTGAGACCGCGGCACATTGCAAAAGGTCGATGGTGCCCAGCACCTCCTTCGTGGAGGGTGAAGGAGTTGCTGGACGCCATCGACCTGCGGTCGTGGACAGTTTCTGCCAGAGCCTCATCTGTCATATCCTCAGCTGTGACAGTGCAGTTGTCTGCATATAAAAAATCATAAATCTGCACATTTTCCGGGGCTCATCAAACTGTCCAAGACGGCTATTTTGTCCTCAAGAATCAATATCTTGCGTTTCTTCGTTGAAGCACTCATCTTTGGAATGTCACACCAGGTACTGGATGCATGGATGCGTGTCGATTCGCACAAGGGCAAGACATTGGAAACGAAGAGCCAGCGGCACGATGGCATCATAGCAAAGAAGACCAACAAAGAATGGAGAATGCGGAAAGCCACAGCGCTGCCAGTG
This sequence comes from Hyalomma asiaticum, assembly GCA_013339685.2. Lineage (NCBI taxonomy): Eukaryota > Metazoa > Arthropoda > Arachnida > Ixodida > Ixodidae > Hyalomma > Hyalomma asiaticum. The sequence continues at coordinate 51,211 of JABSTT010001840.1, forward strand.
ATGCTGCAGCTCCCACCTTTACATTTTTTTAAAGGGGCCCTGAACCACCCTCCGGGCTTTGTGGAAAAACATACGCTACGGCTTGCCTACGCCATGATGAACATCTCAGCCAAATGCTGTAGTCATCCGCAAAGCATAGCGTTCACAAGCGGAGCACAAAGCTTCCACTTCCTCAGGAGCCCTCAACTCAAAAAGTGGCTTCTCCTCACGCTCCTTGTATATGTTCTATTGCGTCAGAGCATTTACAAGGAGCGTCGCTGCTATTGGCCGATGGCAGACACGCCCGCCGCGCCTGCGTGCGGGCCCTTCGCAGCGCGCGTTTTTTAAAACCGTAAGCGCGTGCGTGCCGTGCGCTCGCTTTTTCTTGCGTTGTGAGCCCCTATATAGGCAAAATAGTTGCTGGAAATATGTAAAAATATATTTGTTGATTCGCAAGTCTCATAGATGCCATTGGAAGGCGTCCGTAAACTACCTCGGCGTGGACGCGAATGGTGCGGTGCAAAAGTCACCATAAATATAGTTTTCCAAGAAGGCAACAAATGCATGCCAGCAGCCTGTAATAAATCACAAATTATTGCCAAACTTTAATTAACAATTCATCAGTGATTGTAGATGGGTTTATTCCCTATGGTACTCCAATGCGCCACCTTCTAGTACTCACACTCAGTAACATGGCTGGAGTCGAACCCAAAATATTTCTTTTATCAGGTGAATTAAAGGACTAGGAGGTCTGATTAGGGTATATTTGGGTGGATTAGAGCTCATTAAGGTGCATTAGGGTGGATTAAGACAGACTGAGGTGCATTAAGGTGGAGTGTGACATACAGAGTGGAGGGCGAATTAAGGATTACAGCAGATTAGGGTTGAGTAAGGTAAATTAGTGTGGATTAAATCATTACGTCTGTAATGTTTGGCTTAATTTGGCATAACTTAATAGTCTGAGCTTATTGAGACTTGACTTAGCCTTAACTTAGTCAGCGCCTAATTAGAGTTACACTAATTAGGCTCGGTCTAATTAACTGCAACCTAATCACACATGACTTAATAAGCTGGGCTTCGTTAGTCATGATATAATTGTGCTTGAGCTAATTAGCCCTATCTTAAGTATACATGGCCTAATTAGTTTAGGCCTAGTTACGCTGTGCTTTGACATACCTTAGTTAGGTATCGCTTGGTGAGTATTACATTAATTAGGCCTGATTTAATCAGGGTTAGCCTAATTACTCCTGAAATATTTAGTCACAGCTTAATGAGGCTTTACCTTTAAGTCAGCATAATTTACCTTGGATTAATAAGTGCTAGCTTAGGTCTGACTTAACTAGTAATAACCCATGCGTGGTTTAATTAGTACTAGCTAATTAAACGTGGTCCATTTAGAAGCTTGATTATGCTAAACTTGTTCATATCAGCTAAATTAGGCATCGCATAATTAGCACTATCCCAATTAGACGTGGTTTAATTATTATCGTGGCTTAACGGTAAGTAATTAGTATCCGCTTAATTAGGGGTAACTTGTCAGCTCAATTAAGCTTGATTTAGTTCAGTTTGGCTTGGTTTTACTTAGTTGTATTAGTCCTGTCTGAACTACGCTTCAATTAATTATTCCTAATTAGGCTCCTTTAAATTAGACTTAACCTTACCTAACTAGTTTTAGGAATCTTAATTAGGCTCCATTGAATTAGACTTAGCCTTACCTAACTAGTCCTACGAAGCTTTGTCTTTACTACAGCGTGGCATTGTTATGCTAGCATTACATAGCTTAGCGGAGTTTTCTGCAAATTTCCCAGTTTCACCAATAGCTCAGTTTGACTGTTAAAATTGACTAGTGTATTCGCACATTAAATTCATCCATCCTTCTTTGCGCATGTCAACGCACCTTATTCCACATTAATCTGTCGGCAGGGGTTCGAGTTGTGAAGGTCTTCCTTTCGAGTCATAGCACACGTTCGAGCCCGACAGGATGATTAACCCGTCTACAATCACTAATCAACAATTAACTAACTTGTGGTTATGCATGACAAGGTGGAGCGGCGTTGATAGTTGCGCTGTTTGTCCTGACGCCGTCTTATGCGCAATATAAACGGCAAGCAGCGCACTGACGAAGTAAGCGCGCACACCTGCGAGCCTAAACGTGTGTGACGAACGAAAACAAAGCTTCGAAGGATCGAAAAAAAAATGCGGTGATCGCGGGGGCACGCGACAGAGCCCAGGCGCGGAGCGAGCAGGCGGCCACAAGCGCGCTGTGAAGAAACAGTCCCCGGTGGGTGCGCGCTTTTCGTCAGTCTGGTGACGTAACGCGGTGGGCGGGACACCTCCTTCGACACCGCCCTAAAGAGCTCTGTATCCTCTATTCCGCAGAGTTGAGACAGGACTGGAAAGGGAGGTTTTCCGGTCTCAATATCCTCGCTTCTAACAAACCGTTTTGAAAAATTCTTTCGGCTGTGAACTTCTGAGAGGCCTTCAATACACACCCAGCCGTTTTCAAAACCAAGCCCGAGTGGTGGTTCAGGACCCCTTTAAGTAGTGTCACCTAGTGTCAGGTTACCAAAGTGAAGTGCAGAGATTTGCGCAGTAACCAAGGAGTAGTGCTCCCAGCACGTTGGAAAAACAAAAGAAACAAAAACTCGTTTTTTTCTTTCTCCTCTCTCAAGCCGGCTCGCCACTGCAACCTCAACTGGAAAAGGAAGGTGCTGGCTTGACAGGCTAGGACAGCTACAGCAAGCAGTGGTATCAGGTTTGAAGTGAGGGGGAAGGACACGCCTGCGTCGGCAAGATCACTGGGTCGAGGGATAGAGACCCACCTCGCACACGCTCGCATACATGCGCTCGGTCTCGCCTTGCAGACGGCGTGCCTTCGATCGTGCCAAGCCTGACGCCGCCACTTCGTATTCCATCGCGGCGGTGGAGGTGCTTCTGGTTCCTGTTCGCGCAAAAGTGACAAAATTTGGGACAAAATCTCAAGGTTGTCGGCGGAGAATATTTGCTATTTCGAGGTGGTCTTCCGCTGCCACTTCATTGCGTAGAAGTCACAAATACATGTGCTTCTATGGAGTAACGGTAGGGAATAGAAAAACTTCATTATATCCAGGAATTCATTATATGGAGGTTTGTTATAAGCAAGTTTAACTGTACCTTCAGGCCCTCCAGCCTGTAGGCATAAACATTTCAAAAAGCCCTCGAGTCCGAGGGGGGCGGGGCTTAGCGACCACGACGGTGAAAGGTTAAGGTATTTCCATTTACAAGCTATCTGGGTTTCTTCCTGAGAGTTTCTTTTCGGGTGCTGCTCCTCCGGTTTGACAAAAGCCCCGCCACAGCAGTCTAATGGTTATGGCACTCAGCTGCAGTTCCGAAGGTCATGGGATCAAATCTTGGCCATGGCGGCTCCATTTCGATGGAGGCAATATGCTGAGGCCCGTACACTGTGCAATGTCGGTGCACGTTAAAGAACCCCAGGTGGTTGAAATTTCCATATCCCTTCACTATGGCATCTTATAATCGTAGCCTGGTTTTGGGACATAAAACCCCAGAAATCAGTGATCAACCAATTCAACAAAAACCATGGCAGTCACTATTTCACCAACATACCAAGCTTTTGTTCTTTCCACTTATATTAGTCTTGCTAACACGTCATCCAAATCCCCATAACCCCCCCCCCCCCCCTTTTTTTTTGCACATGACCCATTCTCCTCCTTCTGAGGACAGGGGAGAGTGCACAGACTGCTCCAAAAGGCAGTTGCTGTCATGATCAAGAGAAATTCATTTGTTGAAATGTTGGCTCCAACAACATTCCCTGCTCTACTTCATTCTTAACTATCTGTTCATTGATTCAACCCTCTGTCGAGCTTCTCTTCTAGTTAGGACTTCAGAGTACATGTAATAGTACTTTGCACTGGCACTCTTGAGCGAAATTGAACCAGATTTATTTTAGCTGGGTCAGATGGCCTCCTAGGTTAAATGTGCCATTCAGATGCTTGACAAAGGCCGTAAATGGCAGTTTGAACAGCGAAAACTAACATAAGCATAAATGGCTATCCTTTGAACCTTGCAATAAATTCATCAACAAAGTAAAATTGCACTACCTATTCAATTGCAGATGACTGCAAGTCGTGGTACATGGTGTAATAAGAAGGCAGAAGCATAAATTGTAATGTAATCATACATTACTTAGGCACACAAAACGTGTCCCAAGAAGACGTACGAGCTCAACCACGCGTGTTGCACTAGAGTGGTGTGCTGAAAAAAAGAAGGAAACTGATCAGATTGAGCAACTAAGAGTATGTGGGGACCAACAAGCGTTCGCAGGCCATAACTTGAGCTGCACGATTCTACTGGAAACCTGTACGTAGGCTACGTAGGCCAAATCCTGCAAAGGCGCGCCCACTTGCATCCTTATGGTATCGTCAGTTCCTGAAATTCAGCATTCGTTTTGACAATGAGGTGCACACCTTTCCACGAGTGTAAATAAAGCAATCAAGAAGACAAAGCAGTGCAGGACAACTGGACAAAGGGAGAGCACAGACACGGGCTCTCCCTTTGTCCTGTTGTCCACCGCTGTTTCGTCTTCTTGCAATCATGAACCAACCAGCCTAAATGCGTGCCCTTCTAAAGTAATCAAGACAGCAAAGCTAGAAAGGCCAGCACATATGAAATTTTAAGTGTTGTGCTGCCAAAATTACCGCTTCCTGTTGGAGAGGGTGTTGCCTATTACAAGCGATGTATTCTCTGAACACGCCCCACAGCATGACCTCGATGCAATGAAAAATTCTGGCACTTCGTCATATGTATTGCCATACAGCCTTTTTTTTTTTTCGTTTTTTGCAAGTGCCAGTGGTTCATTCCAAAACAAGCACACGCGGTGTGCAGGCTGTTGAAGGAAAGGGCTGCGCTTGCGAACAGCCGTGATAATCTTTAAATTCCAAATGTTAACTCCTTTTGAGGGAAATGCTCTCGCATGAAAAACAGGAGGAAAAGGCTAAATGCATACTTGTATCGCACCCTATCACATTAATAAAGTCTACATCGGGAATGTCATAACGGTCCTTGTTTGTTGTATGCATGGTTATTACACCATCTGTTTTCTGCCAATAGTATCAAGCAAAAAATGTTGAAAACTTCTCACACAAAACCGAAAACATCCACCCACTCATTCTATAGAAGTGTATCGTTTCAAGCACTACGCTACTACTACGCTAGGCGATTTTGGAGCCCTCCACTGCGGCCTTTCTCTCTCTTTCTCTCCCTTTCCCCTACCCCCACGGACGCTTAGCCGTGCTCCCTACGTGGGCTGCAGAAATTAGTGTCCTTTCCTAACCGAACCACAATCACAATCAATCAACGCGTTTGTGCTAGCGTCCCCTTAAAGGGGCCCTGCGACACATTTTCAACTGCCGTCTGCAGTACTGCAGTGTGCGTAGGATCGAATGCTGAGATGAATGCAAAAGGAATTATGCAAATCGGTGGTCTAGAACTGGAGTTATTAGCCCTCGAAGTTCAAAATGCGAGCAGACAGCATGAAACCAACATGTTATTTCGTATTTCGCTCTCCCGCTGACGTCAATGGAGGCGTCCAATAGTAACGCGCGTCTTATAGAGCGACACCGGAAGACACCGGGAGTGTATGGTAGCTCAGCGCGTTGTTTCGCCGCGCCTGCAATAGATGGCATGACGCGCAGTCCAAATACGGCGGCACGCGTCGAACTCGCTGTGTTCGTAGTGGACGTGCCATATGGACGCGCAAACCATTGCACACCGCGCCTAGTGTCGTTTTGCTAGTAATGTCAGATACTTTCTTTCTTTCTTACGAAGCATAAAAAGTATTTTAGTATATTTTTGTGCTGAAAAGCGTGACCAAGCAGACACCACACGTGTGTGACAAGCACCTTGGAGCGTCAGGCCAGTCAGAACGCCCAGCCTGGCCCCTCCAATGTCGTCACTCCATGTCACTTCCTGTAACAAAAATATCCGTTGTGTGTCGCCTCAGTTCAAACGGGAGGCGATTTTGGGTGGTTGGTTCGCTGAAATAAAATTATAGCCACATTGCTTTCGGCGTTTCTACTCTCTCTGCGACATCCCCACGTGCAACAGTTCTAGAATCAGTGATAAAAACGGCCTGCTCAATTTGTGTCGCAGGGCCCCTTTAAACGCGATATCCCAGCGTTCAAATACAGTGTTTCTCGCGTTGTTGTTATGTGGGGTTTAACGTCCCAAAACCGGTTCTGATTATGAGAGACGCCGTAGTGGAGGGCTCCGGGAACTTTGACCACCTGGGGTTCTTTTACGTGCACTGACATCGCACAGCACACGGGCCTCAACATTTCGCCTCCATCGAAATGCAGCCGCCGCAGCCAGGATTCGATCCCGCGACCCTCGGATCAGCAGCCGAGTACCATAGCCACTAGACCACCGTGGCGGGGCAGTGTTTCTCGCGTCTTTACATGATGATCGACTGGGCTAATTACACGGAAGATTCACGGTTTACCGATGAAACGTGCAGTACACTCTAGTAAGGCGGAGAGGCCACAGCGTCTTATGCAGCCCCTTACACAGGCCGGAACGCGCACCGCGTTTGCAGACGCCATCACATGACTGCTGCGAGAGTATAAGGCGGAGAGGCCACAGCGTCTTACACCAGCTGCTTACACGGGCCGTAACGCGCTAGCACAAACGCGTTAGAAACAGGATGGACACATTGTCCATGGTGAAATGGTTGCCTCTCAATGGTTTCTCATATCCATGTTTTTCATCTGGTGGTCATGGCTTGGTGATCGGCCCTGACGGTATGGTCACCAGTGGTATGGCAGAATTGGGAGCAAGATGTAAGCACAAAAGTGGTTGCACCAAGATGGCGGTGTGTTTCCGAGATAGTACAGTAGAACCTCGTTATAACGAACCCGGATATAACGAACTATCGGATATAACAAAGTATGTAATCGCAATTTCCCTTGAAATACCTATAGATGAAATTGATATTGGTTATAACGAACTAATGGTTATAACGAAGTGATTGCCGCTCCCCCTTCAACTTCGTTATAACGAAGTTTTACTGTAGTGATATGCCCAGCTTGTTTGGAGCCGGTAAAGGCGAAGTGAGACCCTGGAGCGAACTTGGTACAGCTGTTGATGCATGCTCGGGAGAAGGTACTGGCATCACATACAGGGAAATGGACTGCCTGAATGGGCTAAGCTGGGGCTGGTCTGGTTCAGTCGAAGGCCTATGTTGAACGAGTATGCTTGGCTTTCCTGGCACTGTGCCAACTATACTGACAGGTTTCGGCAGTTCTGTAGCCGTCACTGACGTAACAGCAGACCCTAGACTGTCAGACCAGCCAAAACTTCTGGTGGCCATGACGGTTGCCACTGGCTCAGCTGGTGCCTTGCAACTAGAACAGTGGAGCTCAAGGATGCTGGCACCAGGGAACCCTGCTAAGCTACATTAAGTGCCAAGGAAACCTGCTAAGCTACAAAGTGCATGATAAATACACTTAGATGTCATAATAAACAATATACAAATCATATAACAATCATCATAACATGTTTGCTAAAATTACTAATGAAAAATGTAATACAGCATAGCATATAAATATACAAATGCAAATCACATAATAAATACATATAGTGAGTAATAAATCATGTAATAAGTAAAGAAATATGAATCACACAATAATCTGAAAATTGTACTCACATGAAAACTATACAGAAAGTAACATGGAGCATGTCCCGCATGGTACTGTAAGAATGCGAGCCCCTCACAATATGCATATTCCTGGACAAGCAGACAACAGGTAGTCTGTGGGATGGACACATTTTTCATGGTGAAATGGTTGCCTCTCAATGGTTTCTCATATCCATGTTTTTGTTCCGGTGGTCGTAGCTAGGTCAAGGGGCCTGAAGGTACGGAAGTCAGTGGTATGGTGGAATTGAGAACAGGATGTTAGGACAAAAGTGGTTGCACCAAGATGGCGGTGTGTTTCCGAGATAGTAGCGATATTCCAGGCTTGTTTGGAGCTGGTAAAGGCGAAGGGAGACCCTGCAGCAAACTTGGTACAGCTGTCGCTGCATGCTCGGGAGAAGGTACTGGGATCAGATACAGGGAAATGGACTGCCTGAATGCGCTGAGCCGGGGCTGGTCTGGTTCAGTCGAAGGCCTATGTCGAACGAGCATGCTTGGCTTTGCTGGCACTGTACCAACTTTGCTGACAGGTTTGGGCAGGTCTGTAGCCGCCACTGAAGTAACAGCAGAGCCTAGATTGTCAGACCAGCCAGACTTCTGCTGGGCATCACTGTTGCCTCTGGCTCAGCTGGTGCCTTGCCACTAGAACAGTGGAGCGCAAACATGTTGGCACCAGGGAACCCTGCTAAGCTACATTAAGTGCCAAGGGAACCTGCTAAGCTACAAAGCGCGTAATAAATAGAATTATTAGATCACATAATAAATAATATACAAATCATATAATAATCACATCATAGCATGTTTGCTAAAATTAACAGCGAACAACATAGTACAGCACAGGATATAAATATGCAAATGCAATTTTTTTTTTTTTCCAAGTTGTTGCGCGTAGAATGGACAAGCACAGGAAGAACAGCAAGGCAGACAGAAAGAGCGCAAACTATCAACTGATTTATTTGCTCTTGAAACAGCTTATATAAGCATGTCCAATCGTCACACGGATAGGAAAGAGGGTTGAAAGGGGGTGAGAGGGGAAGCATACAGTTCAGAAAACCTCACCGTCACATAAACCTGCGCAAAAACTGGTCTTCAGCCTTATACAAGGTAACAGAAGTGTCGCTTATACATTGATCACCTTTATCTTTAATAAAAAACGCTTCTAAAAGTTCACGGCCAACTCTGGTCTGGCTCCTCCCGATTATCTTAATCTTTTTTAGTAATGGCTCGCATCCCATGCACTTGTTGCAATGAGCGGGCAAATTCGCTCCTTCTCTTTTTTCCAGAGACGAGGCATGCTCCGCCGCACGTTCATTCACGCATCGCCCTGTTTGGCCCACGTAAGACTTTCCACACCTGAGGGGTATTTCATATACCACCTTCGTGGCACACTTCACAAAAAATTGGCCATGTTGAATTCCGCACCCGCTGCCTCGGGCTTCCTTGCCACTGATTCTAGGGCATAACCCGGCCAATTTCTTAGGTGCCGAAAACACCACATCGACACCATGCCTATTTGCCACTTTTTTTAAATTGTGGGAAACCTTGTGCATGTACGGCACAACAATGGGCTTCCTTCTCGGCAGGGACTCGGCGCCTCCAGATCCTCTTTCTTCTTTCTTTATCTTCTTAAGAAGATTGTCCGCCACTGCTGCGATTACCTCGCAGGGGAAGCCAGCCGAACTCAGCCTAGTAACTTGATTGCAGAAACTTTCGTGCATTGTATGCGGACACGATTTAGTGAGGGCGGAACTAAGGCACAAACCTGCAATGGCCCTTTTTATTATTTTTGAATGCGCGGAATCGAAAGGCAGAAGTTCCTTCTGCGCCCGCGGTGCATACTTCCAGCAAACATGGCCCGTCCCGATCCGTAAATTAATATCTAAAAATTGCAACGACCCTTTAGAAGGAAGCTCGTGCGTAAACTTCAACCCTTTCCCATGAAGCATGAAAATGGAAAGAATGCTACTCACAGAATCTGAGCAATTCAGGGAATTTTGTCCGGATAAAAATATTATAAAATCATCTACGTATCTGAAGGTCTTGACAACACCTTGATTACAGAGATCTTGCTGCAGTGAGCGGTCAATGGCGGCTAAAAAAATGTTACAAAGCACTGGGGCAACACAAGACCCGATACAAATGCCTTGGCGCTGAATGTAGAATTCATTGTTAAACGTGATAAAGGTGGCCTGTAAATAAAACTCTAACAAGGACATGAAGCTGTCAAGCGACACACCGGAAGCGTTCTGAAACCTTGTTACACCGTTCCTTTCAATGCAGTCTCTGACAGCTACAAAGAGTTCACCATGGGGCACCGAATAGAACAAGTCTTCCACATCAATGGAGAATGCATAACCTACAGATACACTAGAACTCACGAATTGCCACCACTTCGCCAGAGTTCTTGGTAGCGAAAGGGTCATCAACCTGCAGGGCACTCAGATGTTTTTGCAGGAACTGGCTAATAAGGCACTGCCAGGAGCCCTTCTCGCTGACGATTGTTCTAAACGGCACCGAGTCCTTGTGAGTCTTTGCAGTGAAGAAGACGGTCAGCGCTTTCTTTCTACAGCCTGTTATTGCGCTTGCAAGTCTACTCAGTTGAAGGTCCTTGCACCTTGCAGCAGCTCTGCTCTTTATCCTTGTGGCACTTGGTTTAACGCGCACAAAATTCTTGGCGATGGCTTCATCAGCCCTCCTGTTGAACTCCTCTTCTTTTAATACCACAAATCCTCCATTTTTGTCTGCTTGAAGCAACCGCAGGTTGTTCCGGTTGAAAAACGTAACGACTTTCCAAGTCGGATCCTTGACGTGCTTGGCAGGCATTGTGGTCGCAGTTTTTCTTAGAGCATCTACACCTTCCAGAAGGCATCTTTCACGCCCCTCTTGGTCAGCTCTACTTGAAATACCGCGGTTAATCGCTAGCAGGTCATGCGCCGCAACTGTCGGTTCGAAACTGTGCTTTGGTCCCTTGCTGATAATGTCAGCCACTTCATCAGGCAGCACCACATCTCCCAGGGCCACGAAGCTTCTCGACCCATCGGTAACGGTAGTTGCTCTTTTGCTGCAAAGCGCTTGTTGAAGGCACCTGGCCCACCGAAATTCCGTCATCTGTACTGCCAGTCTTCTGGCAGCTCGTAGTTTTACCTCGGCTGCCCAGACAGGTACCGCCGCATAGCATAACATCTTTAAAAGATCCTGTAACCTCCGTACTTGGCGCCATAGTTCCGTTCTTAGGTATCTGCAGATACGCCTCAAAAGGCCCTCACGCGGTTTTAGGAAACCAAACATTGCACTTACATCTTCCGGTATGATTCTCTTTCGCAGGCAGAAGGCTATGTACCTAGCGCGGCACGTTGAGGTGACGATGAGGTTCACACAGGCGTTGACTTGGAAAGGAGACGGAGAAACATTCAAAAGAGGGCCCTCTGTACTAATCAGGTATCGTAGAAGAACTTCTTGCTGGGCGAGTTGGTGCATGATTTTTTTCCAAGTTGTTGCGCGTAGAATGGACAATCACAGGAAGAACAGCAAGGCAGACAGAAAGAGCGCAAACTATCAACTGATTTATTTGCTCTTGAAACAGCTTATATAAGCATGTCCAATCGTCACACGGATAGGAAAGAGGGTTGAAAGGGGGTGAGAGGGGAAGCATACAGTTCAGAAAACCTCACCGTCACATAAACCTGCGCAAAAACTGGTCTTCAGCCTTATACAAGGTAACAGAAGTGTCGCTTATACATTGATCACCTTTATCTTTAATAAAAAACGCTTCTAAAAGTTCACGGCCAACTCTGGTCTGGCTCCTCCCGATTATCTTAATCTTTTTTAGTAATGGCTCGCATCCCATGCACTTGTTGCAATGAGCGGGCAAATTCGCTCCTTCTCTTTTTTCCAGAGACGAGGCATGCTCCGCCGCACGTTCATTCACGCATCGCCCTGTTTGGCCCACGTAAGACTTCCCACACCTGAGGGGTATTTCATATACCACCTTCGTGGCACACTTCACAAAAAATTGGCCATGTTGAATTCCGCACCCGCTGCCTCGGGCTTCCTTGCCACTGATTCTAGGGCATAACCCGGCCAATTTCTTAGGTGCCGAAAACACCACACCGACACCATGCCTATTTGCCACTTTTTTTAAATTGTGGGAAACCTTGTGCATGTACGGCACAACAATGGGCTTCCTTCTCGGCAGGGACTCGGCGCCTCCAGATCCTCTTTCTTCTTTCTTTATCTTCTTAAGAAGATTGTCCGCCACTGCTGCGATTACCTCGCAGGGGAAGCCAGCCGAACTCAGCCTAGTAACTTGATTGCAGAAACTTTCGTGCATTGTATGCGGACACGATTTAGTGAGGGCCAGGTGCCTTCAACAAGCGCTTTGCAGCAAAAGAGCAACTACCGTTACCGATGGGTCGAGAAGCTTCGTGGCCCTGGGAGATGTGGTGCTGCCTGATGAAGTGGCTGACATTATCAGCAAGGGACCAAAGCACAGTTTCGAACCGACAGTTGCGGCGCATGACCTGCTAGCGATTAACCGCGGTATTTCAAGTAGAGCTGACCAAGAGGGGCGTGAAAGATGCCTTCTGGAAGGTGTAGATGCTCTAAGAAAAACTGCGACCACAATGCCTGCCAAGCACGTCAAGGATCCGACTTGGAAAGTCGTTACGTTTTTCAACCGGAACAACCTGCGGTTGCTTCAAGCAGACAAAAATGGAGGATTTGTGGTATTAAAAGAAGAGGAGTTCAACAGGAGGGCTGATGAAGCCATCGCCAAGAATTTTGTGCGCGTTAAACCAAGTGCCACAAGGATAAGAGCAGAGCTGCTGCAAGGTGCAAGGACCTTCAACTGAGTAGACTTGCAAGCGCAATAACAGGCTGTAGAAAGAAAGCGCTGACCGTCTTCTTCACTGCAAAGACTCACAAGGACTCGGTGCCGTTTAGAACAATCGTCAGCGAGAAGGGCTCCTGGCAGTGCCTTATTAGCCAGTTCCTGCAAAAACATCTGAGTGCCCTGCAGGTTGATGACCCTTTCGCTACCAAGAACTCTGGCGAAGTGGTGGAATTCGTGAGTTCTAGTGTATCTGTAGGTTATGCATTCTCCATTGATGTGGAAGACTTGTTCTATTCGGTGCCCCATGGTGAACTCTTTGTAGCTGTCAGAGACTGCATTGAAAGGAACGGTGTAACAAGGTTTCAGAACGCTTCCGGTATGTCGCTTGACAGCTTCATGTCCTTGTTAGAGTTTTATTTACAGGCCACCTTTATCACGTTTAACAATGAATTCTACATTCAGCGCCAAGGCATTTGTATCGGGTCTTGTGTTGCCCCAGTGCTTTGTAACATTTTTTTAGCCGCCATTGACCGCTCACTGCAGCAAGATCTCTGTAATCAAGGTGTTGTCAAGACCTTCAGATACGTAGATGATTTTATAATATTTTTATCCGGACAAAATTCCCTGAATTGCTCAGATTCTGTGAGTAGCATTCTTTCCATTTTCATGCTTCATGGGAAAGGGTTGAAGTTTACGCACGAGCTTCCTTCTAAAGGGTCGTTGCAATTTTTAGATATTAATTTACGGATCGGGACGGGCCATGTTTGCTGGAAGTATGCACCGCGGGCGCAGAAGGAACTTCTGCCTTTCGATTCCGCGCATTCAAAAATAATAAAAAGGGCCATTGCAGGTTTGTGCCTTAGTTCCGCCCTCACTAAATCGTGTCCGCATACAATGCACGAAAGTTTCTGCAATCAAGTTACTAGGCTGAGTTCGGCTGGCTTCCCCTGCGAGGTAATCGCAGCAGTGGCGGACAATCTTCTTAAGAAGATAAAGAAAGAAGAAAGAGGATCTGGAGGCGCCGAGTCCCTGCCGAGAAGGAAGCCCATTGTTGTGCCGTACATGCACAAGGTTTCCCACAATTTAAAAAAAGTGGCAAATAGGCATGGTGTCGAGTGTGGTGTTTTCGGCACCTAAGAAATTGGCCGGGTTATGCCCTAGAATCAGTGGCAAGGAAGCCCGAGGCAGCGGGTGCGGAATTCAACATGGCCAATTTTTTGTGAAGTGTGCCACGAAGGTGGTATATGAAATACCCCTCAGGTGTGGGAAAGTCTTACGTGGGCCAAACAGGGCGATGCGTGAATGAACGTGCGGCGGAGCATGCCTCGTCTCTGGAAAAAAGAGAAGGAGCGAATTTGCCCGCTCATTGCAACAAGTGCATGGGATGCGAGCCATTACTAAAAAAGATTAAGATAATCGGGAGGAGCCAGACCAGAGTTGGCCGTGAACTTTTAGAAGCGTTTTTTATTAAAGATAAAGGTGATCAATGTATAAGCGACACTTCTGTTACCTTGTATAAGGCTGAAGACCAGTTTTTGCGCAGGTTTATGTGACGGTGAGGTTTTCTGAACTGTATGCTTCCCCTCTCACCCCCTTTCAACCCTCTTTCCTATCCGTGTGACGATTGGACATGCTTATATAAGCTGTTTCAAGAGCAAATAAATCAGTTGATAGTTTGCGCTCTTTCTGTCTGCCTTGCTGTTCTTCCTGTGCTTGTCCATTCTACGCGCAACAACTTGGAAAAAAATCATGCACCAACTCGCCCAGCAAGAAGTTCTTCTACGATGCAAATGCAAATCACATAATAAATACATATAGTGAGTAATAAATCATGTAATAAGTAAAGAAATATGAATCACACGATAATCTGAAAAATGTAATCACATCAAAACTATGTAGAACGTAATGTGGAGCATGTCCTGCATGGTAGTGTAAGAATGTGCGAGCCCCTCACAGTATGCATATTCCTGGAAAAGGAGACAACAGGGAGTCTGGGGGATGGCCATATTGTCCATGGTGAAATGGTTGCCTCTCAATGGTTTCTCATATCCATGTTTTGTTCTGGTGGTCGAGCTTGGTCAAGAGATCTGAAGGTACGGAAGTCAGCGGTATGGTCGAATTGAGAGCAGGATGCAAGGACAACAGTGGTTCCACCAAGATGGCGGTGTGTTTCCGAGATAGTAGTGATATTCCCAGCTTGTTTGGAGCCGGTAAAGGCGAAGTGAGACCCTGCAGCAAACTTGGTACAGCTGTCGCTGCATGCTCGGGAGAAGGTACTGGGATCAGATACAGGGAAATGGACTGCCTGAATGGGCTGAGCCGGGGCTGGTCTGGTTCAGTCGAAGGCCTATGTCGAAGGAGCATGCTTGGCATTGCTGGCACTGTACCAACTTGCTGAAGGGTTGGGCAGGTCTGTAGCCGTCCACTGAAGTAACAGCAGAGCCTAGACTGTCAGACCAGCAGACTTCTGCTGGGCATCACTGTTGCTCTGGATCAGCTGGTGCCTTGCCACTAGAAACAGTGGCAGCGCAACATGGTGGCACCCAGGGAACCCTGCTAAGCTACATTAAGTGCCAAGGGAACCTGCTAAGCTACCAAAGCGCGTAATTAAATAGAATTATTAGATCACATAATAAATAATATACACATCATATAATAATCACATCATAGCATGTTTGCTAAAATTAACAGCGAACAACATAGTACAGCACAGGATATAACATACTGCAAATGCATTTTTTTTTTTTTCCAAGTTGTTGCGCGTAGAATGGACAATCACAGGAAGAACAGCAAGGCAGACAGAAAGAGCGCAAACTATCAACTGATTTATTTGCTCTTGAAACAGCTTATATAAGCATGTCCAATCGTCACACGGATAGGAAAGAGGGTTGAAAGGGGGTGAGAGGGGAAGCATACAGTTCAGAAAACCTCACCGTCACATAAACCTGCGCAAAAACTGGTCTTCAGCCTTATACAAGGTAACAGAAGTGTCGCTTATACATTGATCACCTTTATCTTTAATAAAAACGCTTCTAAAAGTTCACGGCCAACTCTGGTCTGGCTCCTCCCGATTATCTTAATCTTTTTTAGTAATGGCTCGCATCCCATGCACTTGTTGCAATGAGCGGGCAAATTCGCTCCTTCTCTTTTTTCCAGAGACGAGGCATGCTCCGCCGCACGTTCATTCACGCATCGCCCTGTTTGGCCCACGTAAGACTTCCACACCTGAGGGGTATTTCATATACCACCTTCGTGGCACACTTCACAAAAAATTGGCCATGTTGAATTCCGCACCCGCTGCCTCGGGCTTCCTTGCCACTGATTCTAGGGCATAACCCGGCCAATTTCTTAGGTGCCGAAAACACCACATCGACACCATGCCTATTTGCCACTTTTTTTAAATTGTGGGAAACCTTGTGCATGTACGGCACAACAATGGGCTTCCTTCTCGGCAGGGACTCGGCGCCTCCAGATCCTCTTTCTTCTTTCTTTATCTTCTTAAGAAGATTGTCCGCCACTGCTGCGATTACCTCGCAGGGGAAGCCAGCCGAACTCAGCCTAGTAACTTGATTGCAGAAACTTTCGTGCATTGTATGCGGACACGATTTAGTGAGGGCGGAACTAAGGCACAAACCTGCAATGGCCCTTTTTATTATTTTTGAATGCGCGGAATCGAAAGGCAGAAGTTCTTCTGCGCCCGCGGTGCATACTTCCAGCAGACATGGCCCGTCCCGATCCGTAAATTAATATCTAAAAATTGCAACGACCCTTTAGAAGGAAGCTCGTGCGTAAACTTCAACCCTTTCCCATGAAGCATGAAAATGGAAAGAATGCTACTCACAGAATCTGAGCAATTCAGGGAATTTTGTCCGGATAAAAATATTATAAAATCATCTACGTATCTGAAGGTCTTGACAACACCTTGATTACAGAGATCTTGCTGCAGTGAGCGGTCAATGGCGGCTAAAAAAATGTTACAAAGCACTGGGGCAACACAAGACCCGATACAAATGCCTTGGCGCTGAATGTAGAATTCATTGTTAAACGTGATAAAGGTGGCCTGTAAATAAAACTCTAACAAGGACATGAAGCTGTCAAGCGACACACCGGAAGCGTTCTGAAACCTTGTTACACCGTTCCTTTCAATGCAGTCTCTGACAGCTACAAAGAGTTCACCATGGGGCACCGAATAGAACAAGTCTTCCACATCAATGGAGAATGCATAACCTACAGATACACTAGAACTCACGAATTGCACCACTTCGCCAGAGTTCTTGGTAGCGAAAGGGTCATCAACCTGCAGGGCACTCAGATGTTTTTGCAGGAACTGGCTAATAAGGCACTGCCAGGAGCCCTTCTCGCTGACGATTGTTCTAAACGGCACCGAGTCCTTGTGAGTCTTTGCAGTGAAGAAGACGGTCAGCGCTTTCTTTCTACAGCCTGTTATTGCGCTTGCAAGTCTACTCAGTTGAAGGTCCTTGCACCTTGCAGCAGCTCTGCTCTTTATCCTTGTGGCACTTGGTTTAACGCGCACAAAATTCTTGGCGATGGCTTCATCAGCCCTCCTGTTGAACTCCTCTTCTTTTAATACCACAAATCCTCCATTTTTGTCTGCTTGAAGCAACCGCAGGTTGTTCCGGTTGAAAAACGTAACGACTTTCCAAGTCGGATCCTTGACGTGCTTGGCAGGCATTGTGGTCGCAGTTTTTCTTAGAGCATCTACACCTTCCAGAAGGCATCTTTCACGCCCCTCTTGGTCAGCTCTACTTGAAATACCGCGGTTAATCGCTAGCAGGTCATGCGCCGCAACTGTCGGTTCGAAACTGTGCTTTGGTCCCTTGCTGATAATGTCAGCCACTTCATCAGGCAGCACCACATCTCCCAGGGCCACGAAGCTTCTCGACCCATCGGTAACGGTAGTTGCTCTTTTGCTGCAAAGCGCTTGTTGAAGGCACCTGGCCCACCGAAATTCCGTCATCTGTACTGCCAGTCTTCTGGCAGCTCGTAGTTTTACCTCGGCTGCCCAGACAGGTACCGCCGCATAGCATAACATCTTTAAAAGATCCTGTAACCTCCGTACTTGGCGCCATAGTTCCGTTCTTAGGTATCTGCAGATACGCCTCAAAAGGCCCTCACGCGGTTTTAGGAAACCAAACATTGCACTTACATCTTCCGGTATGATTCTCTTTCGCAGGCAGAAGGCTATGTACCTAGCGCGGCACGTTGAGGTGACGATGAGGTTCACACAGGCGTTGACTTGGAAAGGAGACGGAGAAACATTCAAAAGAGGGCCCTCTGTACTAATCAGGTATCGTAGAAGAACTTCTTGCTGGGCGAGTTGGTGCATGATTTTTTTTCCAAGTTGTTGCGCGTAGAATGGACAATCACAGGAAGAACAGCAAGGCAGACAGAAAGAGCGCAAACTATCAACTGATTTATTTGCTCTGAAACAGCTTATATAAGCATGTCCAATCGTCACACGGATAGGAAAGAGGGTTGAAAGGGGGGTGAGAGGGGAAGCATACAGTTCAGAAAACCTCACCGTCACATAAACCTGCGCAAAAAACTGGTCTTCAGCCTTATACAAGGTAACAGAAGTGTCGCTTATACATTGATCACCTTTATCTTTAATAAAAAACGCTTCTAAAAGTTCACGGCCAACTCTGGTCTGGCTCCTCCCGATTATCTTAATCTTTTTTAGTAATGGCTCGCATCCCATGCACTTGTTGCAATGAGCGGGCAAATTCGCTCCTTCTCTTTTTTCCAGAGACGAGGCATGCTCCGCCGCACGTTCATTCACGCATCGCCCTGTTTGGCCCACGTAAGACTTTCCACACCTGAGGGGTATTTCATATACCACCTTCGTGGCACACTTCACAAAAAATTGGCCATGTTGAATTCCGCACCCGCTGCCTCGGGCTTCCTTGCCACTGATTCTAGGGCATAACCCGGCCAATTTCTTAGGTGCCGAAAACACCACATCGACACCATGCCTATTTGCCACTTTTTTTAAATTGTGGGAAACCTTGCACTTTCTTAGGTGCCGAAAACACCACATCGACACCATGCCTATTTGCCACTTTTTTTAAATTGTGGGAAATCATGCACCAACTCGCCCAGCAAGAAGTTCTTCTACGATACCTGATTAGTACAGAGGGCCCTCTTTTGAATGTTTCTCCGTCTCCTTTCCAAGTCAACGCCTGTGTGAACCTCATCGTCACCTCAACGTGCCGCGCTAGGTACATAGCCTTCTGCCTGCGAAAGAGAATCATACCGGAAGATGTAAGTGCAATGTTTGGTTTCCTAAAACCGCGTGAGGGCCTTTTGAGGCGTATCTGCAGATACCTAAGAACGGAACTATGGCGCCAAGTACGGAGGTTACAGGATCTTTTAAAGATGTTATGCTATGCGGCGGTACCTGTCTGGGCAGCCGAGGTAAAACTACGAGCTGCCAGAAGACTGGCAGTACAGATGACGGAATTTTCGGTGGGCCAGGTGCCTTCAACAAGCGCTTTGCAGCAAAAGAGCAACTACCGTTACCGATGGGTCGAGAAGCTTCGTGGCCCTGGGAGATGTGGTGCTGCCTGATGAAGTGGCTGACATTATCAGCAAGGGACCAAAGCACAGTTTCGAACCGACAGTTGCGGCGCATGACCTGCTAGCGATTAACCGCGGTATTTCAAGTAGAGCTGACCAAGAGGGGCGTGAAAGATGCCTTCTGGAAGGTGTAGATGCTCTAAGAAAAACTGCGACCACAATGCCTGCCAAGCACGTCAAGGATCCGACTTGGAAAGTCGTTACGTTTTTCAACCGGAACAACCTGCGGTTGCTTCAAGCAGACAAAAATGGAGGATTTGTGGTATTAAAAGAAGAGGAGTTCAACAGGAGGGCTGATGAAGCCATCGCCAAGAATTTTGTGCGCGTTAAACCAAGTGCCACAAGGATAAAGAGCAGAGCTGCTGCAAGGTGCAAGGACCTTCAACTGAGTAGACTTGCAAGCGCAATAACAGGCTGTAGAAAGAAAGCGCTGACCGTCTTCTTCACTGCAAAGACTCACAAGGACTCGGTGCCGTTTAGAACAATCGTCAGCGAGAAGGGCTCCTGGCAGTGCCTTATTAGCCAGTTCCTGCAAAAACATCTGAGTGCCCTGCAGGTTGATGACCCTTTCGCTACCAAGAACTCTGGCGAAGTGGTGCAATTCGTGAGATTCTAGTGTATCTGTAGGTTATGCATTCTCCATTGATGTGGAAGACTTGTTCTATTCGGTGCCCCATGGTGAACTCTTTGTAGCTGTCAGAGACTGCATTGAAAGGAACGGTGTAACAAGGTTTCAGAACGCTTCCGGTGTGTCGCTTGACAGCTTCATGTCCTTGTTAGAGTTTTATTTACAGGCCACCTTTATCACGTTTAACAATGAATTCTACATTCAGCGCCAAGGCATTTGTATCGGGTCTTGTGTTGCCCCAGTGCTTTGTAACATTTTTTTAGCCGCCATTGACCGCTCACTGCAGCAAGATCTCTGTAATCAAGGTGTTGTCAAGACCTTCAGATACGTAGATGATTTTATAATATTTTTATCCGGACAAAATTCCCTGAATTGCTCAGATTCTGTGAGTAGCATTCTTTCCATTTTCATGCTTCATGGGAAAGGGTTGAAGTTTACGCACGAGCTTCCTTCTAAAGGGTCGTTGCAATTTTTAGATATTAATTTACGGATCGGGACGGGCCATGTTTGCTGGAAGTATGCACCGCGGGCGCAGAAGGAACTTCTGCCTTTCGATTCCGCGCATTCAAAAATAATAAAAAGGGCCATTGCAGGTTTGTGCCTTAGTTCCGCCCTCACTAAATCGTGTCCGCATACAATGCACGAAAGTTTCTGCAATCAAGTTACTAGGCTGAGTTCGGCTGGCTTCCCCTGCGAGGTAATCGCAGCAGTGGCGGACAATCTTCTTAAGAAGATAAAGAAAGAAGAAAGAGGATCTGGAGGCGCCGAGTCCCTGCCGAGAAGGAAGCCCATTGTTGTGCCGTACATGCACAAGGTTTCCCACAATTTAAAAAAGTGGCAAATAGGCATGGTGTCGATGTGGTGTTTTCGGCACCTAAGAAATTGGCCGGGTTATGCCCTAGAATCAGTGGCAAGGAAGCCCGAGGCAGCGGGTGCGGAATTCAACATGGCCAATTTTTTGTGAAGTGTGCCACGAAGGTGGTATATGAAATACCCCTCAGGTGTGGAAAGTCTTACGTGGGCCAAACAGGGCGATGCGTGAATGAACGTGCGGCGGAGCATGCCTCGTCTCTGGAAAAAAGAGAAGGAGCGAATTTGCCCGCTCATTGCAACAAGTGCATGGGATGCGAGCCATTACTAAAAAAGATTAAGATAATCGGGAGGAGCCAGACCAGAGTTGGCCGTGAACTTTTAGAAGCGTTTTTTATTAAAGATAAAGGTGATCAATGTATAAGCGACACTTCTGTTACCTTGTATAAGGCTGAAGACCAGTTTTTGCGCAGGTTTATGTGACGGTGAGGTTTTCTGAACTGTATGCTTCCCCTCTCACCCCCTTTCAACCCTCTTTCCTATCCGTGTGACGATTGGACATGCTTATATAAGCTGTTTCAAGAGCAAATAAATCAGTTGATAGTTTGCGCTCTTTCTGTCTGCCTTGCTGTTCTTCCTGTGCTTGTCCATTCTACGCGCAACAACTTGGAAAAAAATCATGCACCAACTCGCCCAGCAAGAAGTTCTTCTACGATGCAAATGCAAATCACATAATAAATACATATAGTGAGTAATAAATCATGTAATAAGTAAAGAAATATGAATCACACGATAATCTGAAAAATGTAATCACATCAAAACTATGTAGAACGTAATGTGGAGCATGTCCTGCATGGTAGTGTAAGAATGTGCGAGCCCCTCACAGTATGCATATTCCTGGAAAAGGAGACAACAGGGAGTCTGGGGGATGGCCATATTGTCCATGGTGAAATGGTTGCCTCTCAATGGTTTCTCATATCCATGTTTTTGTTCTGGTGGTCGAGGCTTGGTCAAGAGATCTGAAGGTACGGAAGTCAGCGGTATGGTCGAATTGAGAGCAGGATGCAAGGACAACAGTGGTTCCACCAAGATGGCGGTGTGTTTCCGAGATAGTAGTGATATTCCCAGCTTGTTTGGAGCCGGTAAAGGCGAAGTGAGACCCTGCAGCAAACTTGGTACAGCTGTCGCTGCATGCTCGGGAGAAGGTACTGGGATCAGATACAGGGAAATGGACTACCTGAATGGGCTGAGCCGGGGCTGGTCTGGTTCAGTCGAAGGCCTATGTCGAACGAGCATGCTTGGCATTGCTGGCACTGTACCAACTTTGCTAACAGCTTCGGGAAGTTCTGTAGCCGTCACTGACGTCACAGCAGACCCTAGACTGTCAGACCAGTCAGGACTTCTGGTGGCCATCACGGTTGCTACTGGCTCAGCTGGTGCCTTGCCACTAGAACAGTGGAGCGCAAACATGTTGGCACCAGGGAACCCTGCTAAGCTACATTAAGTGCCAAGGGAACCTGCTACGCTACAAAGCGCGTAATGAATAGAATTATTAGATCACATAATAAATAATATACAAATCATATAATAATCACATCATAGCATGTTTGCTAAAATTAACAGCGAACAACATAGTACAGCACAGGATATAAATATGCAAATGCAAATCACATAATAAATACATATAGTGAGTAATAAATCATGTAGTACGTAAAGAAATATGAATCACACGATAATCTGAAAAATGTAATCACATCAAAACTATGTAGAACGTAATGCTTGGCTCCCCCTTCAACTTCGTTATAACGAAGTTTTACTGTTGTGATATGCCCAGCTTGTTTGGAGCCGGTAAAGGCGAAGTGAGACCCTGGAGCGAACTTGGTACAGCTGTTGATGCATGCTCGGGAGAAGGTACTGGCATCACATACAGGGAAATGGACTGCCTGAATGGGCTAAGCTGGGGCTGGTCTGGTTCAGTCGAAGGCCTATGTTGAACGAGTATGCTTGGCTTTCCTGGCACTGTGCCAACTATACTGACAGGTTTCGGCAGTTCTGTAGCCGTCACTGACGTAACAGCAGACCCTAGACTGTCAGACCAGCCAAAACTTCTGGTGGCCATGACGGTTGCCACTGGCTCAGCTGGTGCCTTGCAACTAGAACAGTGGAGCTCAAGGATGCTGGCACCAGGGAACCCTGCTAAGCTACATTAAGTGCCAAGGAAACCTGCTAAGCTACAAAGTGCATGATAAATACACTTAGATGTCATAATAAACAATATACAAATCATATAACAATCATCATAACATGTTTGCTAAAATTACTAATGAAAAATGTAATACAGCATAGCATATAAATATACAAATGCAAATCACATAATAAATACATATAGTGAGTAATAAATCATGTAATAAGTAAAGAAATATGAATCACACAATAATCTGAAAATTGTACTCACATGAAAACTATACAGAAAGCAACATGGAGCATGTCCCGCATGGTACTGTAAGAATGCGAGCCCCTCACAATATGCATATTCCTGGACAAGCAGACAACAGGGAGTCTGTGGGATGGACACATTTTCATGGTGAAATGGTTGCCTCTCAATGGTTTCTCATATCCATGTTTTTGTTCCGGTGGTCGTAGCTAGGTCAAGGGGCCTGAAGGTACGGAAGTCAGTGGTATGGTGGAATTGAGAACAGGATGTTAGGACAAAAGTGGTTGCACCAAGATGGCGGTGTGTTTCCGAGATAGTAGCGATATTCCAGGCTTGTTTGGAGCTGGTAAAGGCGAAGGGAGACCCTGCAGCAAACTTGGTACAGCTGTCGCTGCATGCTCTGGAGAAGGTACTGGGATCAGATACAGGGAAATGGACTGCCTGAATGCGCTGAGCCGGGGCTGGTCTGGTTCAGTCGAAGGCCTATGTCGAACGAGCATGCTTGGCTTTGCTGGCACTGTACCAACTTTGCTGACAGGTTTGGGCAGGTCTGTAGCCGCCACTGAAGTAACAGCAGAGCCTAGATTGTCAGACCAGCCAGACTTCTGCTGGGCATCACTGTTGCCTCTGGCTCAGCTGGTGCCTTGCCACTAGAACAGTGGAGCGCAAACATGTTGGCACCAGGGAACCCTGCTAGCTACATTAGTGCCAAGGGAACCTGCTAAGCTACAAGCGCGTAATAAATAGAATTATTAGATCACATAATAAATAATATACAAATCATATAATAATCACATCATAGCATGTTTGCTAAAATTAACAGCGAACAACATAGTACAGCACAGGATATAAATATGCAAATGCAAATCACATAATAAATACATATAGTGAGTAATAAATCATGTAATAAGTAAAGAAATATGAATCACACGATAATCTGAAAAATGTAATCACATCAAAACTATGAAGAACGTAATGTGGAGCATGTCCTGCATGGTACTGTAAGAATGTGCGAGCCCCTCACAATATGCATATTCCTGGAAAAGCAGACAACAGGGAGTCTGTGGGATGGACACATTTTCCATGGTGAAATGGTTGCCTCTCAATGGTTTCTCATATCCATGTTTTTGTTCCGGTGGTCGTGGCTTGGTCAAGGGCCTGAAGGTACGGAAGTCAGTGGTATGGTGGAATTGAGAGCAGGATGTAAGGACAAAAGTGGTTGCACCAAGATGGTGGTGTGTTTCCGAGATTGTAGTGATATTCCAGGCTTGTTTGGAGCCGGTAAAGGCGAAGTGAGACCTCTGCAGCAAACTTGGTACAGCTGTCGCTGCATGCTCGGGAGAAGGTACTGGGATCAGATACAGGGAAATGGACTGCCTGAATGGGCTGAGCCGGGGCTGGTCTGGTTCAGTCGAAGGCCTATGTCGAACGAGCTATGCTTGGCTTTGCTGGCACTGTACCAACTTTGCTGACAGCTTCGGGAAGTTCTGTAGCCGCCACTGAAGTAACAGCAGAGCCTAGATTGTCAGACCAGCCAGACTTCTGCTGGGCATCACTGTTGCCTCTGGCTCAGCTGGTGCCTTGCCACTAGAACAGTGGAGCGCAAACATGTTGGCACCAGGGAACCTGCTAAGCTACATTAAGTGCCAAGGGAACCTGCTAAGCTACAAAGCGCGTAATAAATAGAATTATTAGATCACATAATAAATAATATACAATCATATAATAATCACATCATAGCATGTTTGCTAAATTAACAGCGAACAACAATAGTACAGCAGCAGGATATAAATATGCAAATGCAAATCACATACTAAATACATATAGTGAGTAATAAATCATGTAATAATGTAAAGAAATATGAATCACACGATAATCTGAAAATGTAATCACATCAAAACTATGAAGAACGTAATGTGGAGCATGTCCTGCATAGTACTGTAAGAATGTGCGAGCACCTCACACTATGCATATTCCTGGAAAACCAGACAACAGGGAGTCTGGGGGATGGCCACATTCTCCATGGTGAAATGGTTGCCTCTCAATGGTTTCTATATTCCATGTTTTGTTCGGTGGTCGTGGCTAGGTCTAAGGGGCCTGAAGGTACGGAAGTCAGTGGTATGGTGGAATTGAGAGCAGGATGTAAGGACAAAAGTGGTTCACCAAGATGGCTGGTGTGTTTCCGAGATAGTAGTGATATTCCCAGCTTGTTTGGAGCCGGTAAAGGCGAAGTGAGACCCTGCAGCAAACTTGGTACAGCTGTCGCTGCATGCTCGGGAGAAGGTACTGGGATCAGATACAGGGAAATGGACTACCTGAATGGCTGAGCCGGGGCTGGTCTGGTTCAGTCGAAGGCCTATGTCGAACGAGCATGCTTGGCATTGCTGGCACTGTACCAACTTATGCTGACAGCTTCGGGAAGTTCTGTAGCCGTCACTGACGTCACAGCAGACCCTAGACTGTCAGACCAGCCAAGACTTCTGGTGGCCATCACGGTTGCCACTGGCTCAGCTGGTGCCTTGCCACTAGAACAGTGGAGCGCAAACATGTTGGCACCAGGGAACCCTGCTAAGCTACATTAAGTGCCAAGGGAACCTGCTACGCTACAAAGCGCGTAATGAATAGAATTATTAGATCACATAATAAATAATATACAAATCATATAATAATCACATCATAGCATGTTTGCTAAAATTACCAGCGAACAACATAGTGCAGCACAGGATATAAATATGCAAATGCAAATCACATAATAAATACATATAGTGAGTAATAAATCATGTAGTATGTAAAGAAATATGAATCACACGATAATCTGAAAAATGTAATCACATCAAAACTATGTAGAACGTAATGTGGAGCATGTCCTGCATGGTAGTGTAAGAATGTGCGAGCCCCTCACAGTATGCATATTCCTGGAAAGGAGACAACAGGGAGTCTGGGGGATGGCCATATTGTCCATGGTGAATGGTTGCCTCTCAATGGTTTCTCATATTCATGTTTTTGTTCTGGTGGTCGAGGCTTGGTCAAGAGATCTGAAGGTACGGAAGTCAGCGGTATGGTGGAATTGAGAGCAGGATGTAAGGACAAAAGTGGTTCCACCAAGATGGCGGTGTGTTTCCGAGATAGTAGTGATATTCCCAGCTTGTTTGGAGCCGGTAAAGGCGAAGTGAGACCCTGCAGCAAACTTGGTACAGCTGTCGCTGCATGCTCGGGAGAAGGTATGGGATCAGATACAGGGAAATGGACTACCTGAATGGGCTGAGCCGGGGCTGGTCTGGTTCAGTCGAAGGCCTATGTCGAACGAGCATGCTTGGCATTGCTGGCACTGTACCAACTTTGCTGACAGCTTCGGGAAGTTCTGTAGCCGTCACTGACGTCACAGCAGACCCTAGACTGTCAGACCAGCCAGGACTTCTGGTGGCCATCACGGTTGCCTACTGGCTCAGCTGGTGCCTTGCCACTAGAACAGTAGAGCTCAAGCATGTTGGGGCCAAGGAACCCTACTAAGCTACATTAAGTGCCAAGGAAACCTGCTAAGCTACAAAGTGCATAATAAATACACTTATCAGATCACATAACAAATAATATTGAAATCATATAATAGTCTCGTCATAACATGTTTGCTAAAATTACTAAGGAACAACATAATACAGCACAGCTAATTAATATACAAACACAAATCACATAATAATACATATAGTCAATAATAAGTCATGTAATAAATAAAGAAATATGGATCTTGCAATAATTTCAAAAATGTAATAATCACATCAAAACTATGTAGAACGTAATGTGGAGCATGTCCTGCATAGTACTGTAAGAATGTGCGAGCACCTCACATATGCATATTCCTGGAAAACCAGACAACAGGGAGTCTGGGGGATGGCCACATTCTCCATGGTGAAATGGTTGCCTCTCAATGGTTTCTTATATCCATGTTTTTGTTCCGGTGATCGTGGCTTGGTGAAGGGGCCTGAAGGTAAGGAAGTCAGTGGTATGGTGGAATTGAGAGCAGGATGTAAGGACAAAAGTGGTTGCACCAAGATGGTGGTGTGTTTCTGAGATTGTAGTGATATTCCCAGCTTGTTTGGAGCCGGCAAAGGCGAAGTGAGACTCTTCAGCAAACTTGGTACAGCCGTCGCTGCATGGTCAAGAGAAGGTACTGGGATCAGATACAGGGAAATCGACTGCCTGAATGGGCTGAACAGGGGCTGGTCTGGTTCAATCGAAGGCCTATGTTGAACGAGTGTGCTTGGCATCGCTGGTACTGTACCAACTTTACTGACAGCTTCGGGAAGTTCTGTAGCCGACACTGACGTCACAGCAGACCCTAGACTGTCAGCCCAGCCAGGACTTCTGGTGGCCATCACGGTTGCCACTGGCTCAGCTGGTGCCTTGCCACTAGAACAGTAGAGCTCAAGCATGTTGGGGCCAAGGAACCCTACTAAGCTACATTAAGTGCCAAGGAAACCTGCTAAGCTACAAAGTGCATAATAAATACACTTATCAGATGACATTATAAATAATATTCAAATCATATAATAGTCACGTCATAGCATGTTTGCTAAAACACTAAGGAACAACA